>JAODAL010010668.1:0-103894 GCA_025379985.1 Phyllomedusa bahiana | reverse complement strand
TATAGTGAAAAGAAGTGGCATTGGAGCTAGTTGTCGTGAGCCCCTCCAGGGGACTTATAGGAGGTCACGCATACTTTTCCAATAAGTCTGAACGTTGTCACATAACCACCACCCATGATCTAGATCTGCTCTCTGCCTGTGGCACTCTGGACACTGGGTAATGCGTTCCTCATGTGCAGGGTCTGGGGATGGTCATAAGCATAAATGGCAACATGCATCAATTTAAGATGTGATTTACGCCACTTTTCACTTATGACATATCTCCTGAATGAGCACCAACCTTCCAGTACATTAGAGACAATATCAGGTTTATTTAACCAGCTCCTCCTTAGGGCAAACGTCTTGTCTCAATGTGTACGTATTAATCTCTAATCATAGAGTATAAGAAGGGCATTGATTTCTCACCCCAATTCTAGTGTTTGAAAGGGTTTTCATTTTGTGGCAATATACAGATTGATCAGTAAGGGGCGCTGTGGACTAGACTGCATGATTTTCTGAAGTGACAGCTGTAAAGAATATGACATGATAAATGCACGAACTAAACAACCCACAATGTGCAAGTTTGGGAGGGCAATATACAGTATCTCACAAAAGTTAGTACACCCCCCACATGTTTGTAAATATTGTATTATATCTTTTTATGGGACAACACTGAAGATGTAACACTTTGATACAATGTAAAGTAGTCAGTGCACAGCTTGTATAACTGTGTAAATGTGGTGTCCTCAAAATAACTTATCACTCAGCCACCAATGTCTAAACTGCTGGCAACAAAAGTGAGCACACCCCTAAGTGGCAACAAAAGTGAGTACACCCCTAAGTGAAAAGGGACAAATTGTGCCAATATTTTGTGTGGCCGCCATTATTTTCCAGCACTGCCTTAACTCTCTTGGACATGGAGGTCACTAGAGCTTCACAGGTTGCAGCCACTGGAATCCTCTTCTCTCCTCCACAATGACATCACGGAGCTGGTGGGTGTTAGAGACCTTGCGCTCTTCCACCTTCGGTTTGAGGATGCCCCAACAGATGCTCAATAGGGTTTAGGTCAGGAGACATGCTTGGCAAGTCCAACACTTTTAACTCCCTTTTCTTTAGCAGTGCAGTGGTCGTTTTGGAGGTGTTTGGGGTCGTTACCATGTTGGAATATTGCCCTGCGGCCCAGAAGAGAGGGACTCATGCTCTGCTTCAGTATGTCACAGTATATGTTGCCATTCATGATTCCCTCAATAAACTGTAGCTCCTCACAGCTGGCAGCTCTCATGCAGCCCTAAACCATAACACTCCCAACACCATGACTGACTGTAGGCAAGGCACACTTGTCTTTGTACTCCTTACCTTGTTGACACCACACATGCTTGACACTATCTGAACCAAATAAGATTATCTTGGTCTTATCAGAACACAGGAAATGGTTCCGTAATCCATGTTCTTAGTCTACTTGTCTTCAGCAAACTGTTTGCAGGTTTTCAAGTGCAACATCTTTAGAAGAGGCTTCCTTCTGGGATGACAGCCATGCAGACCAATTTGATGCAGTATGCAGTGTATGCTCTTAGCACTGACAGGCTGACCCCCAACCCTTTTAGCCTCTATAATAATAATAATAATAATAATAATAATAATAATAATAATCTTTATTTATATAGCGCCAACATATTCCGCAGCGCTTTACAAATTCAAGGGTAAACGTACAGACATTACACATTAAAAGTACTTACAAATGAGACACAAGGTGTGAGGGCCCTGCTCGTGAGAGCTTACAATCTATTAGCCTCTGCAGCAATGCTGACAGCACTCATACATCTATTTAGAAAAAACAATATCTGGATATGACGTCGAGCACTTTGGTCGACCATGGCAAGGCCTGGTCTGAGTGGAACCTGTCTTGTTAAACCACTGTATGGTCTTTGACACCGTACTGCAGCTCAGTTTCAGGATGTTAGCAATATTCCTACAGCTTAGGCTGTAGCAACAATTCTTTTTTTTTTCAGTTTCTCAGACAGTTCTTTGCCATGAGGTGTCATGTTGAACTTCCAGTGACCAGCATGAGAGAATGTGAGAGTGATAATTTAACACACCTGCTCCCCATTCACACCTGAAACCTTGTATCACTAACGAGTCACATGACACTGGGGAGGAACAATGGCAAATTGGGCACAATTTGCCCATTGTCACTTAGGGATGTACTCGCTTTTGTTCCCAGCGGTTTAGCCATTGATGGCTGTGTGTTTAGCTATTTTAAGGGCACACCAAATTTACACTGTTATACAAGTTGTACACTGACTACTTTACATTGTATCAAAATTTTTAGTGTTGTCCCACAAAAAGATATAATATTTACAAAAATGTTAGGGGTGTACTTTTGTTAGATACCTCCCCATACTTACTCAAATGTCCATGTGGTTTAGTATATGTAGGGGAAACTAGGGGAATGTAGGGGAAAGACCAACTTGCGAAACATAAATCTACTATACGCTGCCAGGAAAATCTCCTCTTCATACTAGCACATTTCCATGCATTCCACCACCACATTTCACAACTACAGTTTCAAATTATAGACCATATACCACCCCAGAGAAGGGGAGGGAATCATATAGCCCTTCTCAAAAAACTTGAAACCTACTGGATGCACACCCTTAAGACTTTGGAACCCCAGGGGTTAAATCGTGCCTTTGATCTCAGGTGGCTGTGAGGTATTTTCTTTTTCTCATTGACTGTATTCATTATTTTAACATTCTTAATATTTTGGGATGTTCTACCTATTTGTTAATCTATTCACATTATTTTGCTTTGTTTTGTAAAACTCTTTTGGCTCAGTAAGACTATTGTAATATTGGGGAGCCCCAGTGTTTATCGTGACTATTGTAACCCTGGTCTCAGTTTTGTTTCCATTTGGTTATTTATTGCATTGTTTACATTATTATAACTAACTCTATAACCTATCCTCTTCATTCACAGAGCAAATAATTCTTAGGGGCCGTCCCCACGGCACAGGACAAATACCGGGCGGTTTATCCGACCGGTATTTTACCTGTTTTCGTGCCGTGCACACGGCCACAGGGGGAAGGCTTTACTCCGCAGTTAGCAGAGAAAAGCCCTCCCCCTTCACATTGAGATGTTCATATTCCGTCCGAAAACCAGTCGGAGGAATGAACATGTTCTATGTTTCGACCGCGGCGCTGAAAAGGAAAGGCGGAAAATCCGGCAGTGGGCCGTAAAGGATTTTCCATAAGGTCACTGTAAAACCAAAAACCGGCTGAAAAACAGTGCTGTGGGGACAACGGCTTATGTTCTGAGTTCCGGTTCCTACTGCGGGCTGGTAACCGCTTATCTCTATCTCTCCTTTTCATTTTATCTTTATTCCTTTTAATTTTCCCTTTTTTTATCCCTCCCCTTCTTGTTTTCTTCCCTTTTTCTCTTTCCAGATGCACCATCTCAGTACTCTATTGTTCTCTATTATATTTATTTTATGTTCCCTTTTTTTCTTTTAGTCCTCCTTGGTCGCAATACATTCTCCTCTATGCTCTTCTATCACTTTTTGGCTTGTCCTGCCACTCTTTGGCTTGTCCTGCCGCTTCTTCACATTTTCTCTACACAGTTTGGCCTACTTCCGGCGTTTGGAACGCACTTCCGGTTTCACTATTCTCCTTAGAATAATTTGGATTAATCAAATAGGAAGATTTTGATTAGATATGCTTTGTAATGGATCTGTTTGTGGAGATTTGGCCAAAGACCTCACCAGATACTGGCTTCAACACCATCAGGACATCGCTTCTGGCCGTCTGCAATGTACGCTTGTCACACACGCCTTACTTCTATCCCTAACATTGCAGGCTGAGGCCGGAGACTACGATGCAGATCAACACGGTGATGACTATATCAGTCGCTTTCAATTTGCTCCTAATCAAACAAAGGAGCTGGAAGACCTATCTCCTTTACCAATGCAGGTATTTCCCCCTCTTGTCTATACATTTTATATACAATATGGGCCCCCTGTATACCTGTACTGATATCACATATATATTTTATACATTATTATCTTTATATTTACACACTGTATCCCACATATTTATACCTCCGGATCTATATCCCTTGTTTAACAGTCCTGCATCTCTTTCTATTATTTACTACTACCCTACAATTTTATGTACTACTACACTACAATATTATTTACTACTAACCGACAATATTATTTACTACTACCCTACAGTATTATTTACTACTACACTATAATATTATTTACTACTTTACTACAGTATTATTTACTACACTACAATTTTATGTACTACTACACTACAATATTATTTACTACTAACCTACAGTATTATTTACTACTACACTACAATATTATTTACTACTACCCTACAGTATTATTTACTACTACTCTACAGTATTATTTACTACTACCCTACAGTATTATTTACTACTACACTACAGTATTATTTACTACTATACTACAATATTATTTACTACTACACTACAGTATTATTTACTACTACCCTAAAGTATTATTTACTACTACACTACAATATTATTTACTACTTCCCTACAGTATTATTTACTACCACACTACAATTTTATGTACTTCTACCCTACAGTATTAATTACTACTACACTACACTATTATTTACTACTACCATACAGTATTATTTACTACTACTCTACAGTATTACTTACTACTACACTACAATATTATTTACTACTACACTACAATATTATTTACTACTACTACCCTACAGTATTATTTACTACTACCCTACAATATTATTTACTACTACCCTCCAATTTTATGGGTTTTTCCTCATTTCATTCGGTTCTATTCTTTTCAACAGTATATGTTGCTGTATATTAGCTCACCGTCTTCTCTCTATTATTCTCTCTTTATTTTTCTTGTTTTTTTTCACAAACTGTATTTTTTTCCTTTTTCTCACCTTTTTTGCTCTTGGTCCTTTTCTCCACTTTCCTCTGGACACACCTGTTCCCTTATTGTTGTCATGTTTTGAACATTTCTTAATCACCATTTATATATTTCTTCTAGATCGTTGACTGAAGAAGGCTCGAGCTGAAAACGTTCTCTTTATGTGACCTGCATATCTTGCTGATATGCGATTTATGCTACAAGTGGAGAAAAGGACCATAATATCTGTTACATTAAACCTCTTCATTTAACCCTGTAAGCTGAATGTCTGAAAAGTAGTTAATGACCAGAACATCTTTTTTAGTTTTTGCCTCTTTGCGTTTCAACAGTTGTAACTTTTTTATTTTTTGAATGACGCAGTTGGATTAGGCCTCGTTTTATTCGAGACAAGTGGTACTTTATGGGGGAATAGTTTAAGCTCACTTATAAATAATTGCAGAATTTATTTAAAATTTTTTACTTTTTTTTTTTTTTTACACCATTCACATTTCACACTTAATAACTTGTTAGATTAATTCTGCAGGTTATTACGGTCGTGTGGATACCTAATATGTGTAGGTTTTTTGTGTGTGTAATGTATGCACAATTATTTTTTATTAAATATTTATTTTTATTTTTTTTTTTTTTTGTTACACTTTTAATTTTTTTACTCAACCAATTAGTGTTAGTTTTACTCCCCTGAAAAATTCAGAGGGGAGGTGTGTTTTTTTGAGGACGCAGGAGGTAAGAGCGATCCCCTTCAGCACCCCCGACCCACTCTCCCCTCTCCCTCCTCCCCTCTCGGTCTGCTCTTTGCACACTCCAAACAGCCAGCTCACAGCTTGTACCATTGTACAACTTGCTCAGGTGAACGATAGAGTCACATTTGTTGAAATATACAAGTGTGATAATACTACACCAGAAAGTGCATTTTTGTCCTCCCCTGTCCTCTCTTTTCTTGTTTCTCTGTAGCATAAGTAAATTTCTATATAGGGTTATATGATAAAGGAGAGAAGCTGAGCTCTGTGATATATAGGGTTATATGATAGAGGAGAGGAGCTGAGCTCTGTGATATATAGGGGTTATATATGAAGAGGAGAGATAGTTGGCTCTGTGATATATGGGTTATATATAAAGGAGAGGAGCTGAGTTCTGTGATATATAGGGTTATATGATAGAGGGAGAGAAGCTGAGCTCTGTGATATATAGGGTTATATGATAGAGGGAGAGGAGCCGAGCTCTGTGATATATAGCGTTATATGATAGAGGGGCGAAGCTAAGCTCTGTGATATATAGAGTTATATGATAAAGGAGAGAAGCTGAGCTCTGTGATATATAGGGTTATATGACAGAGGAGAGAAGTTGAGCTCTGTGATATATGGGGTTATATAATAAAGGAGAGGAGCTGAGTTCTGTGATATATAGGGTTATATGATAGAGGAAAGAAGCTGAGCTCTATGATATATAGGGTTATTTGATAGAGGAGAGAAGCTGAGCTCTATGACATACTGTATAAGGTGATAAGAGGGAGCTGTATGTTGTGCAGGTCTGCTCCATACATAAAAAGACAATGGTTTATAAATGGCACATGGTAGCTGAGAGCCTATTACACATTATGCATCCGTCTTGGTTGCACATCCTTGGACATCTGGTTTTCTGGAATAATTTATACATTAGACACCTACCCAGTCCTTTACAAGCCTTATGTAGCTTCTTGGAATCTCTTTCTGCATCAAAATCATGATGATGCCGGATGGTTGGCTGAAAAAAAAAAGAAAAATGTATTTATTGGTAAAGAACATCAGAACATTTTTGCATTTATTTTTCAGTGTATAATGCGCCTGAATGTACGAAAGTGGTTTTTATGCGTTCATAAATGGTGTCTAAAGTTCATTGCGCCTCGTCTGTGTGTTTGCCGCATTATGGAATTTAGGGGCATTAGTAATGCGCCAAATGTGTAAAATAGTCTCCAAAAAAATGGGAATCTAGCAAGAGAACAAAGAGTGACTTTTAATGACTATATTTACTATTTTGCCATAGGCAAACTTAAACTCTATCAGTTCTCAATCTGATAAAGCACCTCTATCCTCTGATGAAGCCAGTTAGGTGGTGAAACATGTTGGGGAGGTCAGGCATGACATTTTAATTTGTGATTTCCCACCTCTCTCTACTGTGTTACCCGCTGCAGAGGGTCTCACAAGGAAACCTTATATGTTTTATGTCCATCAGATTAGGGATGACTGCCCAAGTAAGATGTTTTGGATCCCTTATTGGAGTTAGTAAATCACTGTATATATAAGGTTCCCCTGTTAATAGGTGGGGTTCCACCAGACGTGATAATAGAAAAGGAGTTATTCCTTCATAATTAGAAAGGGATAAATTGAGAGGTTAGAAATCAGGTTTTTAAATAGTGTGTATAGAGGTTAATTGTTATATATAATAAAAGTTAAGTTTTAGTGCTTTATAGATTGAGAACTGATAGAGTTTAAGTTTGCCTATGGCAAAATAGTAAATATAAACATGTGTAAAGGCAATAGATAGGCTGGAAATAAACGAAAAGTCTCTAGAATAGCATGTCAGTGAATAGAAACTATGGGACTGATCTTGCTTGGTGGAACACAGGTCCCAGCAAGACCTGTGGTGTTCTCCCACCACATCATCTTCATTATGGAACAAGTACAGAAACCGAAAAGGGGTGGCATCTTGAAGACGAAGGTCCTTATGAGAGAGGTCGTCTGGATATTGACACTATATACAAGACATCCGAATGGTATGAATCATCGGATGACCTTTTTTACGTGTATTAATGTATTTCCTATTGGGCATTATTTTCCCTTTTTCCTTTTATAAAAAAGTAACAACATAAGAAGAAGCATGATCTGACCGCGCCTGGTCAGGCCTCAGAGCGGCCCTCTGACCGTGGTTTTGGCCATGATGCTGTTCTAAATATGGGTTTTCTGTGTCCAGTCTGTGGCAGGGAACCTGTCAATCAAGGTCCAACGAGAACTAACCAAATACAGTTTGGTTACTTCTTGTTGGACCTTGATTGACAGGTTCCCTGCCACACCTGTTTGCTGCTGCTGGCCTTGTGCTGGGCTGCAGGTGATTAGGCTGAGTGTGATTGACAGCTGCCTTTGCCACTCAGTCCATGTTTTGTGTGGCTGGATGTTAGAGGGTCGGTCCAATCACACTCTGGACCTAGACTCTGACATCCTGCTTACCGATCATTTGGGCTCTGGCACTTTGCCTATGATGGACTATTTTGGATTGTGTTAGTGTACTTTTCCTACTGTCTTGCTTTGTTTCTGTTTCTTGTACCTTTCCACCTGACCTTCTTTTGCCTGATGATTTGGTACTGAATTGCTCTCTCTGGCTTTGACATGCTCTGCCTGACCTTCCGCTTTTGAGTTTGTCTTGTCCATTCTGTGTCGCACCTTACCTAAGTAGAGATTGTCGCCCAGTTGTCACCAACCGCTTAGGGTCGGTTCGGCAAGTAGGCGGGGACATCCTAGGGGGACTTTCTGTCTTTCCCTATCCATTCAGGTGTCTGGTTCCTTCCAAAGCAACAACAAAATAGCAGATAGAGATTTGCATTTATCTTATAACCTGATTGGACAATTCATCAACATAGTTGTAAAGTGTAATGTTAAAATTGGGTAGTTAATATGGCAGTGCCACCATATAGATAGTGCTGCTACATAATGCAATAATGAAGTTGGGAGGCACAGAATAAACTATTGATATGGATTATAATACATTGTCCCTCACTTCTGCATTTAAATAACTCTAACTTTTTAATAATGCTTATATGCAATCAGTATATTACTATGACATTATTGAATATTGTCTAGTACTGTCAGCTTATCATGTGCAATACTGCCTAATATAGACATGTTATTATGTGCATTAATATAATGTTTTTTATATGTATCAAAATTTAATGTATTGTAGTTTTGTAGACCTGGAGTTCATATATTTACTCTGTTGTATATTGAGTTGTATACGTTAAGCAGCAGGATTCACTTTAATTGCCTAACCCAGTAAAATATAGGCTTACCTATCAGATATCAATATATAGGAGGAGAAACTCACATCCCTTGCTATGAGCAAGGATCTGAAATGGATCTGAAATGCGTAAGCTTGCATTTGTGTGTTCTTATGGTGTTTTAAAGTTTCAAATAAATTACATGAATTTTAAGGATGTAGGAAAGATATCTACCTACACTAAAATGTGCAGCACTAGATGGTCACATTTTATACATTAAAAAAAATTTTACATATAATTTGTATCGCCAAGTCCATAAAAGTCTTATATATTAAAATATAAATTAATTTATCCTGTACGCTGGAAATCAAAGAAGAAAAAAATTCCAAAAAAACGTCTTAAGCCACGGGGAAAACCTCATAATCAGCTTCAAAACCTCATAGAAAAATGCCTCAGATGTGGTGTTGAAGCAGATTTACCGTAAAACTGTCCTTGTTACCATGGCAACCAATCAGACCCCACAGCAACCAATCAGACCCCACAGCAACCAATCAGAGCTCACAGAAACCAATCAGAGCCCATAGCAACCAATCAGAGCCCATAACAACCAATCAGAGCCCTTAGCGACCAATCAGAGCTCAGCTTTAATTTTTTCACAGCAGTATAAGAAGTGAAAGCTGAGCTCTGATTGGTTGCTATAGGCTCTGATTGGTTGCTATAGGCAACAAAGACTTTTATAATGTTAGACAGTTTTATAATTAGACGGCTTTGCTAAATTAGGCCATTGGGTTTGGATTCAGCTTTTTAACAATCAAAATGAAATATATGTTGACCATCAATCCTAAACCTAAAACTTGTGCCGCCTTAGTGCCCAAAAATGTCTTCTACAGAGGGAAGAAGTGCCCCCTAGTGCCACACAGTGCCTGAATGTGCCATACAGTCCACTTCTGTAGCTTCCATCCACCTATCCCTGCTCCCGTGCTGGGCCTGGCCTCCTAGACCATAGACATCCATCAACCTGTGATCTGTGAGGGCTGCACAATGGCCCCCTAGCTGAACCTTACAATCCTATAGGCTCCATGATGAACATGTCACTGTAGAGCAGCTCCATTATCTCAGGATATTTGCACAGGGCATAGCTTAGCATAATGTTTACTCATCATCACGACATCGTAATCTTATGCTAACAACTGTAATAAAGCCACGTCTGCTCCATGTCACTGGCAGATGACTTCCCCATAAATTATCTACTCCCTGGAAATAAATAGCTGATATTATCCTTCCAACATGAAGGAAAATCATCTTATGTAATCTCATAGAGTGTTATGACTCCTCCTCCTCACAGTAGAAACACAGTCACATTATTATGACCACCAGATAAAATCCGGAGAAACTGCCATGTGCAGTGTGGAGGTCTAGAACAACCTCCATGCTGAGTTAATCCAAAATATGTGTGCAAGTGTACCAAGAAGAACTGATGCTACCACTTTTTCATCGCTCCAATGCATTTAAAATAATAGAAACCATTTTGCACATTCTTAGTTAAAAATATCCTACCATTGTAGGGCAGTAGCTAAAGTTTATTAATGCATATTTATTTCCCATTCAAAAAAGAAGTGCATTTAAACAGAAAAGAGGGACGGAGGGACATGGACTAAGAATAAGGACCATCCCTTCAAAAGTGGGGCAGTGGGACACTTGGCAGGTATGGTTGCTGTTACTGTCCTTATGCCCATTGGTATAGGGACCAACTTAAAAGAGGTTACTACATGCAAGTGGGCTTATACAGTGTGATCAAAATGTGTAATTGCTGTTGCTATTTTACTACTAATGCTAAAACAGAATCAAAAGAATTATAACTAATAATACTATTATTATTACCACCACCATTATGAGTTGTATTAATGAGTTATGACTCATTATTATTATTATTATTATGTATTTTAGAGCGCCACTGATTCCAGGGTGCTGTACATTACAGCGGGTTACATAGCATAAGCATGATGACAATATGATGACAATATGTGACTAACAACTGTTAGGCTTAAAATCTACAAGGAAGGGGGAAAGAGACAGAAGGTGAGGGGCAGACATGTTTGTGGAGGGTGTAGTGACAGCGGGGTTACTACAGGTTATAGGCGATCCTGAAGAGATGGGTTTTCTTGTTGCTTTTGAAGCTGGTGAAAGTGAAAGAGTCTGATGTGTTGGGGCAGTGAGTTCCAGAATATGGGGGAAGCGCAAGAGAAGTCTTGGAGACGGTTGTGTGAAGAGCCGACAAGAGGAGAGCAGAGGAGAAGGTCCTGTGAGGAGCAGAGATTGTGGGAGGGGAGATATCTGGAGATTACGGCAGAGATGTATGGAGGGGAGAGGTCATGGAGAGCCTTGTAGGTCATGGTTAGTAACTTGAAATTAATTCGCTGGGCAATGGGGAGCCAGTGAAGGGATTGGCAGAGGGGAGAGGCAGAATAGTAGCGAGGAGAGAGGTGGATAAGACGGGCAGCAGAGTTGAGGATGATTTGGAGGGGAGCGAGGGTGCTAGACAGGAGGCCACAGAGAAGGATGTTGCAGTAGTCTAGGCGGGAGATGACAAGGGCATGGACCAGCATTTTTGTAGTATCAGGGTTAAGGAATGAGCGGATCCGTGAAATATTTTTCAGGTGGAGGCGGCAAGCAGAGTTGAGAGTTTGGATGTGTGGTTTGAAGGAAAAAGTGGAGTCAAGGGTTATCCCAAGGCAGCGAACTTGCGGGACCGGTGAGAGTATAGAGCCATTGACTGTGATAGAGAGATCAGGTGGAGGGATGGAGGGGGATGGTGGGAAGATGATGAATTCAGTTTTCTCTCCATTATGTTTTAGGAGACGGGAGGAGAAGAAGGTGGATATGGACGATAGACAGTCTAGGATCTGGGAGAGTAGAGAATTAATGTCTGGGCTGGAGATGTAAAGTTGGGTGTCGTCAGCATACAGGTGGTATTGAAAGCCATGTGCTGCTATGAGCTGACCCAGAACAAGAGTGTAGATAGAGAAGAGTAAGGGACCCAGGAATGACCCCTGTGGGACACCAACAGAGAGAGGGCGAGAGGCAGAGGTGGTGCGAGACACTGAATGTCCGATCAGTGAGGTATGAGGAGATCCAGGAAAGGGCCAAGTCCGTGATGCCGAAGGAGGAGAGGATTTGTAGCAGGTGGGAATGGTCAACATTATCAAAGGCAGAGGATAAGTCTAAGGGTATGTTCACACAGCGTAATTTCGGCGTGCATTTCGCCGCGTATTTGCGCTCTAATATGGGCGAGATGCGCGCCGAAATTACAGTAATCCATAGTTCTCATAGTTCTCGATCATATTGTACGCGCGGGGAGATAAGTGACAATTATTTGCGGCGAATACACGCCGTGAGTAATGAATGTGGGAGTGCGTGCGTATTAGCACGAGCTCCCGAAACACATGATGTACTGCGGCGCGTACTGTATTTTTGCTATTGCTACCATTATGAGTACTGATAATAATACTAAACACTATTGTTACTACAAGTAATGAGAATTATGATAATGATCCTGTAATAATAATCATAAAATGGCAAATAAATTCTTCCTTTCCTCCAGCTCCTTATTTAAAAATGTGTAAATCTTTATTCAATGCAATTTAAAATTCCATAGTATACATAAAGTATGTACATGTCATGTACTGACGTGTTTCGGGCATCCCATCCCTTAGTCGTAGTACGCCATCTCAAACTGAGGTGGACATTTATATAACCAATGAAACGTAATCATGAACATACAATTAAAATCAGGTGTAATCCAGACTTAAGAATACGACACATATAAACATGTATATGAAGCAACATAAGAAAAATCCCATGGTAATAACAAAACAGTTAATAGTGATATAACAAATCATTTTTACAGTTTAAACCATGGGGTAGTCTGGTTCCTAATTTAAAGCTCCAGAAGGCTTCTTGACGTAATAATAGGTGCTTTAAATTTCCCCCTCTAGAGCTCATCTTATCTCATTCTATTCCAAAAAAGCTAAAGCTAGATACGTCTCCCTGATGAACCGAGGCAAAATGTTTAGATGCACCTGAGATATTAACATACGCAGGTTTTCTCACATGTAATAAGTGTTCATAAATATATCTTAAGAAACTTCGACTGGTGCAACCAACGTTCCATAAATCACATGAACAACATTTAATAACATAAATGACCGATTCCGTATTACAGTTAATAAAGTCATTGATCTTGTATCCATGCCCTGTTTGACCATATTTGAACTCTGTTACTTTATCTGTGATGCGGCACATGCTACATTGTGGAACCCCACACTTATAATTTCCTTTAGTTGTTAGCCAGGTATCAGGCGCCGAGTTCTCTCTATAACAACTAGAGGACAACATAGAAACTAAAGATCTGCTTTGTTTAGATACAAAATGTATTCCTCCCTCGAGGATATCGGCAATAATAGGGTCTTGATATAAAATAGGTACATTTTTTCGTATAATATCTGTTATTTGTTTATAAAAGTTGTGGAAAACGTTAGGGTATGTTCACACGGGGTAATTTTGGCACGCATTTCGCAGCGTATTTGCGCTCTAATACAGGCGAGATGTGTGCCGAAATTACGGTAATCCATAGTTCTCACAGAGAACTATGGATTACGCTTCCTCGTAATTCCTCGCAAGTGACATGTCAATTACTTGCGGCGAATACGCGGCGCGAGTAATGAATGTCGATGGGGCCAGCGGGCTGCAGACCCCCCCCTCGCCTCGGGAGTACGAACTGATCTGCGCGAGCTCCCAAAAGACATGATGTACCGCGGTGCATACTGTACATCGTGTAAACATACCCTTAGCTGAGATCCATCTAAATTTATACTAACCCTTTCCTTCTCTGTTATCAATTCCTTTTTATTTCTGTGCCCCACTATTGTTTTAGCTCTAAGAGTCCATTTTGGATATTTTCTAACTACTAGTCGTTTTTCCATATATTTAAATTCTGTGCTCAAAGAAGCCGTGTCTGAACAAATGCGTTTTGCCCTCATGAATTCTCCTATTGGGATGAAGCGTATTGAATGCTTGAGGTGACCAGTAGTGGCATGCAAAGTGGTGTTCTTTGCCGGCTCTTTTCTGTGAAAGTTGTGAGTTGAAATCCAACAGGAACCAGCGGACTTCGTGCAAAATTTTTCTGCTTTTAATGTTTCATATCATAGCAGGGGGTACACAGACACTCCAACGCGTTTCGGGCTGTTACTAGCCCTTGATCACGGAAAGTACCGGCCGTTGACTGAAGGCTAGCTGCGTTACTGCTGGACCAAACAAAGGTGTTTGAAAAGTCTGAAGAAGTGGTGAGTGCCAACGTTGTGTTGTGTATATTGTGAGTTGAAATCACCATGTGATCCTGAGCCTTTAAAGTGATATCTAAAAAATATATTGAGACATTTTGGCAGTAAATTTAAGATTACATGTTTTGTTATTAATATACAGTAAAAAATCATTGATCTCCATTTGTGACCCGGTCCAAACTAGTAACATATTGTCTATATATCTACCATAGTAACATATACGTGTAAAAAAAAGGATTATCTAAAGAAAAAATATACTTCTCCTCCCACCTGGCCATATACAGATTGGCCAAAGAGGGGGAAAATTTGGCGCCCATCGGGGCTCCTTGAATTTGTAAGCAAAACTCATGATTAAATGAAAAAAAATTATGTTTTAATTGATATGTCACTATTTCAATAATATAGTCGATTAGTTCCTCTGTATATGTGCTTGAATTGTATAGGTGATGTGCGAAGGCTGAAATGGCAAGATCATGTGGAATACAAGAGATAGTGTTGATCAAACCGTTCTAGAACAGTTAAGTTCTAGTAGAACTTCTCGAATTTTTAGAACTGGAACCGAACATTTTACTGTTCGTTCATTTCTAGTTCTAGTACAACACGCCATTTTCAGTATAGTTTTCAGCAGCTTTCTGCACTTTTGGCAGCCATCCAATCACTTTGCTGCACTTTTGGCGGCCATCCAATCACCTTTCTGCACTTTTGGCGGCCATCCAATCCGTGCAGAGCACAGAGAAGTGTCAAAAACGTCATCGCTGAGGTGTAGGGCTCTCATTGGCTGATAAAATAACATGGCCCTAGAACCAAGGGCGCTGTAAAATAAATAATAATAATATGTTTCACTGTATTGCCTTGTGAATGTAATTTTCAGCTCACTCTCTGTACTGTACAGACTGCTCTTAGTTAGTTACATAGCATTTTCCTCTCCATAGAAAGCAATAGTTAGGGAGTCTTTACCGCACCCAGAAGCTGTTATTTGGTGACATTTGCAGGCTCACATAACTCCTAACTCTCATATACATGGATATATATATTATACAGAGTGCTTGGATTTGCGAATCATAGTCAGTTCCCAAAAGTTCAGTTTTTGCAGTTTTGGGGGTTCAGTAATTGTATAACACAACGTCTCCAAATCTCCTATGTGTCAAAGGGGCTTTTGGAGTCCCTCAAGATGCCGGGCCCTGCAGCAGCTGCTACCGCTGCACCTCCTATAGCCACGTCCCTGTTTGCAAGCTGTCCTCATCTTTTCAGTTAGCCATTGAAAGGAATTAAGTATTTTAGCCTCTCAATTTTTTTCTGTCACTCTTAGAGCCAAATTGTCTTCACTAAGTTTTTCCACATATTTACACTCATGGATGGTAATTCCAGCTTCTCCTCATCTGTATACATATAAAAATTAACCAGAATATCTTCTCCCATGGAATTTATTGGGCTTCATTATAAATCAAGAAGACAAAAAATCAAGGTGTCGCGCTTTGTGTAAAACCGTCATAATAGTTAAAGTAATTATGAATAAAATGGGAGCTCACCTGATGGTGTTGTGCGACTTAATTTAGAGGCACAACACTCAATAATCATGTGGGTAGCTCTATCCGAGCTTCCGAAACAGCTGCCTCGTAGTCCTATTCCTCGGGGGCCAAAAAGCGGCGACGGGTGGATAAATATGCAAATAGCGCTCGTTTCTTGGAAGGGATTCTATTACGAATTCCAGATGGATAAAAAACTGATTTTATTACATAAAAAATGCCAACGGGGGTCACCCAAGCATAACAGTAACTGGTATGACGCGTTTCGTGCCAACCAGCACTTCCTCAGATACTCAAAAGTTACAAGTTAACATATACAAATACTAGTGTCCTATTTAAAAGCCTAAATCAAACATGATTGGTGATTTTTACAAACCAATCCTAGATAAAATTACATTGACATCTTAAAACAAATTTGCAGTGGAAGACCAATAGTGAAATCCAAGTGCTGGCTGTTATGTTACTGTTATGCTTGGGTGACCCCCGTTGGCATTTGTAATGGAATAAAATCAGTTTTTTATCCATCTGGTATTCGTAATAGAATCCCTTCCAAGAAACGAGTGCCCGGTCCATATATCTTTTTCTATCGCTATTTGCTTATTGGGGTTCGAGTTCTAGTTCGAATAGAACCTAGAACCGAATACACTAAAGTTTGAGGTTCTAATCGAACTAGAACTTTTTACTGCTCGCTCATCTCTATACAAGAGTATAAAGTACTGACATCACATGTCACCCAAGAAAGGGTTTCTGCCAATTAAACCATTAGAACGTGTGTAATATTTGTGTACTATTCTTTATGTAGCTCGGTGTACAGATGACGAAGGGTTGTAATAAGTCGGCAATCCATGAGCAGACTTGCTCATTGAGCGAGCCTATTCCCGATATAATGGGTGTCAAGGGTGGCAAAGTGGTGGACTTATGGATCTTTGGCAAACTATGAAAAATTGGCAGAATAGGGTGTTCCACTAACGGATAAATAAACTGTTTTTCACTCAATATCCCTAGGTTTACACCCTCCCTTAATAGCTTGGATAAGATGTATTTATATTCTCTAGTAGGGTCATTGCTTAATTTCATGTATATCATTTAAAATTTTCCACGCTGAAGCTTTATGCATTTGTTTATCCATAACCACCACTTTGCCACCCTTGTCAGTTTGATTGAATAGGAAACTTGAAACGGTGAACGGTTTGGACTATTACTTTACGAATAATCATTAAACACTATGTATACCTTCAGTCATTTAACTTATTATAGTGATACTAGTAAGGCCTCATTCACATCACATTTTGTGCCTCAGTCACCAGTATCTGTCGGGTATGAAATGGACCTATGAACCATTCCCATTGCTGTTATCCGGACCACTGTAAGCAATTTTAGGGCTCCCTAAAATCGAAGCATCTGGGCCTTCTCCCCATTACCAGTTCCTATTTTGTATCACATTAGCGGGAGCCTTTTATTTACTGGGCCCCTGAAAGAAATACTGCTAATACTACTGACTCCTGCCATTACTAAGACAAGTACTGCTATTTAATACTCAAGATGTAAAAACATTGGGCCTCATTTATCAAAACTGTCCGCTATGTTCACACGGCTGATTTAGGCGCTTTTTTTTGGAGCCTTTCATAGCCCAAAACAGCATCAAAAAAGATTTCAGAACACCCCCAGTGTATTTTCATCGATTCCTATGTAAAACAGCGATGTAGTTCACACACATTGAGGTTTTTCTGCATGTTTTCCGCACTTCTTTGGACGCTGTTTTAGGCGCTGAAAAAGAAGCGTCATGTCAATTCTTGAAGTGTCTTCAACACTAAAAATCCTCATAGGAAACAGTGGAGAGTTTCAAACCCTCGTCCAAAACTTCAGTGTGTTTAACAACACAGATTTTGACACAGTTTTGATACATTTTTGGTGCTGTTTTTGCCCTGGTTATTAATTTGTATCGGTGTATTCCCCTTTCTGAGCCACTCATTGCCTCCCACCCAGCCAGCCATTATCGCTCTGCTCTGCACTGTTCAGGGGTAAAACCCCGAAACAGCTGCTGTATGCAGATGGGTGATACTGGTTCGGCTAATATCCCTTTTGCTTTCTAAAGACTCAGTGGGTCAAAAGCAAATTGAGGATTTGTTACATCCAATAGAGGGCGCCTGAGCTTCTCAGCTCCTTTCCCATAATGCATTGTGATATGTAGATGCTTAGTGGAGGGCAAAAAGGCAAATCAAAACTCCACATGTCTATATGGCGCTTTCCCCAAGGAGAGATATTCTCCTTTCAGAAAGAAAACGTCAGAGACCATAGGGAAAGCCTCCTAATCAGCTTCAACACCTCACAGAAAAGTGCCTCAGATGAGGTGTTGAAGCTGATTTACCCTATGGCTATGTTCACCCGGCGTAATTGCGGGGCGTACTGTGCTGCAATTACGCCAGGTATTTGGGAGTCGCGATGATCGGCACGTACACACTATTCGCCGCAAGTAATTGACATGTCACTTATATGATCGTATTGTAGGCATGGGGAGAGGAGGCGTAATCCATAGTTCTCTATGAGAACTGTGGATTACTGTAATTTCGGTCGTATTAGAGCGCAAATACGATGCAAAATGCGCCCCGAAATGTGCCTGTGTGAACATAGCCTGTGTTCACACAGGTAAATTTGGTGCACATTTCGCGCCGTATTTGCGCTCTAATACGAGCGAGATGTGCGCCGAAATTACAGTAATCCAAACTTCTCATAGAGAACTATGGATTACGCCTCTTCTCCACGGGCGTACAATACGATCGTATTGCACGCCCGGGAAGATAAGTGACATGTCACTTATTCGCGGCGAGTAATGACAGTCTATGGGGCCCTTCCCGCGCCAATCAGCGCGACTCCCAATCACTCGGCGTAATTGCGGGGCATACTGTACGCCCCGCAATTACGCCTTGTGAACATAGCCTAAAACTTGTTCCCATAGCAACCAATCAGAGCCCACAGCAACCAATCAGAGCCCATAACAACCAATCAGAGCTCAGCTTTAATTTTTTCACAGCAGTATAAGAAGTGAAAGCTGAGCTCTGATTGGTTGCTGTGGGCTCTGATTGGTTGCTATGGGCAACAAAGACAGTTATAATGTTAGACAGTTTTACAATTAGGCAGCTTTGATAAATGAGGCCATTGGGTTTGGATTCAGCTTTTTAACAATCAAAATGAAATATATGTTGACCATCAATCCTAAACCTAAAACTTGTGCCGCCTTAGTGCCCAAAATATCTTCTACAGAGGGAAGAAGTGCCCCCTAGTGCCACACAGTGCCTGAATGGGCCATACAGTCCACTTCTGTAGCTTCCATCCACCTATCCCTGCTCCCGTGCTGGGCCTGGCCTCCTAGACCATAGACATCCATCAACCTGTGATCTGTGAGGGCAGCACAATGGCCCCATAGCTGAACCTTACAGTCCTATAGGCTCCATGATGAACATGTCACTGCAGAGCAGCTCCATTATCTCAGGATATTTGCACAGGGCATAGCTTAGCATAATGTTTACTCATCATCACGACATCGTAATCTTATGCAAACAACTGTAATAAAGCCACGTCTGCTCCATGTCACTGGCAGATGACTTCCCCATAAATTATCTACTCCCTGGAAATAAATAGCTGATATTATCCTTCCAACATGAAGGAAAATCGTTTCATCTCATGTAATCTCATAGAGTGTTACGACTCCTCCTCCTCACAGTAGAAACACAGCGGAGTCACATTATATTATTATGACTACCAGATAACAACTGAGTCACATTATTATGACTACCAGATAACTGAGTCACATTATTATGACCACCGGGATAACAACTGAGTCACATTATTATGACCACCAGATAATATCCAGAGAAAATGCCATGTGCAGCACAGACAGCAGCTAGACGGGCTGGGAGTGACTCAGTAAGGTCCTGGGTGGTTGTTACAGGTATCTGGAGCTGACTTTTTCCCACAGCTGTAGGAGGGGCCATAGCGCCAACACCACCATATAGAGGCTCAATTGAGTTCAAGTGTGGGGAGTTAGGAGGCCAGGGTAGTTCTTGGAAGTCTTGGTCCGCCTCTTCCAAACAATTTCGGACATTTCTAGTCATGTGATACGTTGCATTGTTTTACTTTAAGATCTCATCCGCCCCAGGAAAGGCAATCGGCATGCATGGAGGTATCTAATCTGCAAGGATGGATTCATACCCAGATCGGTGGAGAGAGCCTTCCACATGGATAGTGGTTCCAGGAATGTCAAGTAAACATCCCTCAGACCATAACACTGACCAACTTGTTTTCTTCCAGCCATGGTTGCAGGGTGTTCATTCTCGCCTGACACGCCAACAACCATCCATTCTATGAAGCAGAAAACATGACTCATCGGAGAAGGCAACCCTTTGCCAATCAGCAGAGGTCATAGCCGAAGTTCACCTCAGGGGTGTTGCTCACGGGTTGCAGAGGAAGCAGTAGTGACCGGGCCCTACAGCCTGAGAGGGCCCAAAAGCCTTCCTGCCACATAGGAAGATACCAGCATTGTAAGTGGCATATGGTAGCTGGCGGGGCTCATTTCACTTTTTGGACTAGGGCCCTAGAGCAAACTTCAACTTGTTTTTCCATATCACCTAGAGCTACAAGTTACGCCTCTGGTTCACCTCTCACATTAATGGCACTTGGGGAGACCTGTATGATCGGGTTTTTCACCTTTTCTGGCGTAAAATGTGCCAAAGTGAGGCGGCTACGATGTCTAATGCGCCTAATGAATGTGTTAGGCGCATTATTCGTAAGACTCGACACTTTTTAATGCGCCTAAGAGGAGGGGGCGTTCTGGAGGTGTCGCACCACGCTCGTTCGGCAAAACTAGCTGCATTACTGCTCGGACAGGCAGAGCTATTTCAATGTGGTCTGCCTGAGCCTGAGGAGACGAAGTGAAGCTAGATTTGCTTTTCGGGAAAAAATGTCCAATATTTCTCAACTTACACCAGTACATTAATAAAAATAATTTATGATAATAATCAAACTGTATAAAATTAAGTAATTTCAATTTAATAAAAAATGTTTATCATATAAAATTAATATAAAAATATATAATATCCCAAAAATATAAAAATATCTCCTATAAAATGTATTTAAAATTAATAGAATCTAAAACTAATTTTACATTAAATAATTCACTGATGATGTCATTCAGACTTTTAAATTTTCAATTTTTACTACATTAAATTAGAAATTTGCTTTTGCGGCTCTCGCCCTTTATTCTACATACAGCAAGAGCCAGCACAGCACAGGTCTTGCTGGGACCAGTGGTCCACCAAGCAGGATTAGTCCCATAGTTTCTATTCACTGACATGCTATTCTAATGACTTTTCTCTTATTTCCAGTCTATCTATAACCTTTACCCGTGTTTGGTGCATTACTAATGCGCCTAAGTTCCATAATGTGCCAAACACACAAGCGAGGTGCGATGAACTTTACACACCGTTTATGAGCGCACAAAACCCACTTTCATACATTTAGGCGCATTTGACACTGAAAAATAGATGCAAAAATGCACTTCGATGCACCTAGTTCCATACATGTCCCTCTTGGTGCTCCACAGCTTTCATGATGCTTACTCGCTTTGGTACCATTTGTCCATCCGTGATAAACTTTCACCACAGCAGCATGCAAGCAGGTTACAAATAGTGCTGTTTCCGAAATGTCCCCACTCTTGGAACAAAAGTAAATATTATCTCTCTTTTGCATTTCTGATACATTGCCCTTCTTACCCACAACAGCAACAAGGGATAGCTGTGCAGGCAGCCTAGCACACACCTTATGTGCTCACCAAGCCAGCGCACCACACGTGACTTCCTTTATGAACTAAGCACTGCCATTGTTGAAAGTAGGAAATGGTAATAAAAATGTGACTCAACTGTGTATTATAACCAAGGAGTAAGGACACCGGGCTAAGAGTCTCATATGCAACCCTCAACCTGCTTCTTTCTATTTCAAGAAACATTAATTTCAACTTTGCATTGTCAATGTACCATTAGGATATGGGCTAAACGGGAAGCAGAAGAAGCAGTCACACCAAGGCCCTTATGCCTCAGGAGGGCCAGAGGCTCTGCTGCCACATAAGAAGGCACTAATACAATATATGGCAAATGGTAAGTGCTGGACTCTGTTGGAGATTTACAATGGGAGCTTCAAGTTACACCGTCCTCATAGATGACTTACTGTATGTAAACAATACATTGGGAGAAAGGGGCCAAAGGACCTCATTCAAAGTACACGCACTAAAAAAAAAGTTTTAGGCATGTGTGGAAAAAAATGCTGCAAAGGAAGGATATTTCCAAAGATAGAAGTGGTAATGGTTTATTTTTATCAATGAACAAAATGCAAGGTGAATGGACAAAAAGAAAATCAAAATCAGATTATTAGTTGGTGTGACCACCATTTGTCTTTGGAGTCCTGAAATTGATGATGTGGCCCGACAGAGCCCCCGATATCATCACCATCCAGTCTGGAGACAAAGGGAGCTGAGCAGCCACATTCACAAGATCTGTGGTTACTTCTCCAAGATGTTTGGAACAACCTCCATGCTGAGTTCCTCCAAGATATGTGTGCAAGTGTACCGAGAAGATGCTACCACTTTTTCATCGCTCCAATGCGTTTAAAATAATAACAGAAACCATTTTGCACATTCTTAGTTAAAAACATCCTACCATTATGTGTATGTGTAACGGTCCTAGGTAGAGCGGTAACGGTCCTAGGTCGTGGATCTACTGGGCCACCACAAGTGATGGCGGAAGCCACACGAGGGAGCGGAGTCTAAGTGGGTCCCGGTTTTCACCACAGCCCGCCGCAAAGCGGGTTGGACTTGCTGCGGGGCGATTCCACCAGGTCACTACCCCTGATGTAACTTGCTTTGGGTGGTAGCCAAGGTATAACGCAGTACTGAATCGGCAGGTAAACTCGTAGTCAGGGACGGGCCAGTAGGTCAGGGCAGGCAGCAAAGGTTCGTAGTCGGAGAACGTAAGCCAAAGGGACTGGTACACAGGAACGGCAACCGGAACGTAGAAAGGGCTTCCTGGCATAGGTATGAGCACTATGGAATCGGCGAGGGCCAGGAAGAGGTGGAGCATTAATATAGGGTCAGTGGCAGGTGATTACAATTAAAGGCGTTCTGGCCCTTTAAATTTGACAGAGCCGACGCGCGCGCCCTAAGGAGCGGGTGCACGCGCACTGGCCGTGGGCAGAGGCAGGAACGCGGTTAGGTGAGGACGGGCGCCCGTGGGCACGTGTGCGCCCGTGGATCGCGGCACCACCCGCCCCGGGCGCAAACTGCGCCGCAGGGGCACGAGTGCGCCCGCAGCCCGGATCACGAGCTGTGACTCTACTCGTAACAGTTTGCAGCTCCTATTGACTAAAGTAAACTCAAAAGAACAATGTATTTAGAAAAATTTATTTCCTATCCCTGCATGTTGAAATCTAATCTTTATAGTGAGAAAACCCCTTTCACAGAGGTGGTATTTGCCTTTGATTCTGACACAGGTTAGCCCTATTGAAAAAAAAAATAAACTTGTTCATTCTTTTTTTTTTCCACACCACAGATTGGAAATCCACTGTGTTAACTGCAGCGCAGTCTGCCCATTCAAGTGAATGGAAGTGGGAGTACACAAGGGTTTTAAAGAGGAAACCTATGCAAAATCGGCATTAAGTTGCTTGTTAAAATTTATCGTGTGCATTTACCATTACTTTCCATACGTGAAAGTGTAGGGAGAGTTGAGTAACACATGACTGCAGGATCAGGCTACACAGTGTTTGTTTGTAGTCTGTTACTATATAGGCACATTGCATAGGATCTGTATACACAAAGCAATAGAACATTTATAATCAACTACTTGCAAAATTGCAAAGTTTTTTTTATTTCAGCAATAGAAAATTCTGAATTATAATAACTTTCAAGTTGTAATTTCACTATCAATTATTTTCATTAAGTAAAATTAATACAAAGATATTTTTACCTATTTTTTACCATTTTGTCATTTTTTTTTTTTACTTTGTTTTTTGGATTTTTTTTCTTTCTTTTCATGGCTTTTATTTTTTTTATTTTTTTTTATCACTGGATAACCTGTTTGAGATTGTCTCATAAAACCCCATTGCCCTCCTGCTCACATATGCTCCCTCCTTGATCAAAGTTTAGCCTTATCTAGCAGCTGATAAGTGAAGTCATAAATGGGATGGTCATTCTAATTAATAATTAAAAGAAGGAATTTGGTGCCAGACTAAAGTCACCTAATGTCACAACCAAATGAATGTATTGATCAGGCAGTGAAGACACAATGGGTAGGATTGTGTCCATAGGGTAACAGCCTTTATTACTAATCCAGCTAGTTAGTATCGATTGGTCTATATATATATAACACACTCTTCTATTATATGATAGTGGGTCATAAATCCCACTTTACGAGACAACTATATCAGCTTTATAGTGTTATATTGTGAGTTAGAGCCTGCTGCATAGGATAGCTCCTTTATTCAAAGGCCAAGGGGTGCACCTGCCCTCATTTTAATCTTTAAAGGTGTCTCACTACAGGGATTGCTGCTGTTTATGTTAAAGCTCTTGCAAAAACAAGTCACTTTGCAATATGTGTCTATTAACAGTGTCCTACCTATTCCTAGGCTTCTGCTCTTGTAAGGGCTGCATCAGGTCCTCAGGTCGCTATAGCTACAAACCTGTTCTATCTCTTCTGATAGGCTGCCAGCACTGGTTGCTATAGCTACAGACCTGTTCTATCTCTTCTGATAGGCTGCTAGTACTGGTGGCTATAGCTACAGACCTGTTCTATCTCTTCTGATAGGCTGCTAGTGCTGGTGGCTATAGCTACAGACCTGTTCTATCTCTTCTGATAGGCTGCTAGTGCTGGTGGCTATAGCTACAGACCTGTTCTATCTCTTCTGATAGGCTGCCAGTGCTGGTGGCTATAGCTACAGACCTGGTGTCCTCAGCAGCTCATCACTACAGGCCAGTAGTAGCCAAAAGAATCCAGTAAAGTCAGTAAACATGCCCCTGAATTCAAACATGAAATCGAGAAAACAAGACTGAAGTAAATGAATCGATGTAGTGAGACAACCCCTTTAATCCTATATTTTAGACCCTATATCTAGTTCCAGTTTGAGGGATAAAAGGACACAACTGTAAGGAAAGGAAAGTGACCAGCCTTATGGGGGCCACATGGTAGAACCCAGAAAAGATGAATTAGTTACTCTCAGGCTATGTTCACACGGCTTAATTGCGGGCACGTATTTCAACCGCAATTACGCCATGTGTACGGGGCGGGTGGGGGGGGCGGCAGCCCGCCGGCCCCATAGACATGCATTCTTTTCGGCGCGTATACGGCGCTAGTAATTGACATGTCACTTCTCTCCCCGCTCGCCGTATTGTGTGAGCGGTGAGAGGAGCCGTAATCCATAGTTCTCTATGAGAACTGTGGATTACTGTAATGACTGGATACGGCCCAAAATAAGCCTTAGGGACAGCTTCTCTGGGAGTCTCTGCAATTATTTAGCTACACAATGTCAGTCTGCAGCTATTCAATAAATGGAAACACGCATTTGGAAAAATCATGCAATGTCTAAAAATATAATATGCTGCTCATTTACTAATCATATTTCTTGGATCTGTTCCAGAAATACCAACAAAAAAACTACTCCTTTAAAACATACCTTTTAATAGTTCGAAAAATAAAAAATTAAACCTACATGAGTGGTGACGGAACACCCCAAAGGATAAGGACAGTACACCTACACTGTCGGCTAAACTATACCCCCTATGGTACCTCACACAATAGGAGAACCCGCCCCGATAAGGGCGACCCCAAAGATAACTCTAACGCGTTTCGTTCCATTCCAGCCGTCGCCTTCATGTGCCTTACTCTGACATGCGCAGTACTAATTATTAGACGCCGTTTGGCGTTTTCTTGAACATGCTGTTGTGAGTAAATACTTTCTTATGATATGGTAAATAGGGGGCGTTTTTCTCCTCCCTTCCTGGGGGAGTGTCTACCCTGGGGGGGTTATTTATTCCCCCAGGTATATGACATAGTTGTGGGACATTATACACCAACACTGGTATGAGCGTCCCCACCGGAGGGAGATACACCAATTCCTACCCTTAGGATACATCCATTGGAATCCCTGTGATATACATATTGGAGATTCAGGTACTTTTTGGTTTTTTAGCTATGGGAGAATAAGGAAAATAGTTTTTTCTCCCTGATAGTTAGATCTTTTGAATACGTTTTCATGTTTGATTTATTATTTTTTGTAGATGGATATGTTGTTTCTTACCCACTGAGGAGTCCCTGGAATGGGACGAAACGCGTTGGAGTTATCTGTGGGGTCGCCTTTATCGGGGCGGGTTCTCCTATTGTGTGAGGTACCATAGGGTGTATAGTTTAGGGGACAGTGTAGGTGTACTGTCCTTATCCTTTGGGGTTTTTCCGCCCACCACTTATGTAGGTTTAATTTTTTATTTTTCGAACTATTAAAAGGTATGTTTTAAAGGAGTAGTTTTTTTGTTGGTATTTCTTGATGTTTCTATTCCTGTAATTGACGTAAGTGGGAAGTATTTTGCTTTATTTTATGCTATTATCTGTGTAAATGGTAGGGTTTGTCTCTACAAATATAGACTCCAGCGGTTGGTTGCGTGAAGCACATGATGTTTTTTCAGATAAGGCATTAGCAGCACCCGCCAATTCCCCTACCATCAAGTTAGCATTTAGGGATTTAACACGGTTACATAAAGAATACACCACCTCCTGGTGGGAAGTAAGGTCTTTGGAACATTATATCCAACAGAGATTGTCCCAAGGGGGTTGAGGATCACTCTTGCACTAGCAGAAAGGTTAAGATCTGACACAGTGCTGGCAAGTTGGGAAAAGGAAGCCATTGAGTCTTCTTTGCGCTTCATGCAAATACTATTAGAAGAGGAAAAAAGGAGGTTTGAGAAATTAAAAGAGAACTTAAAAAACCAGTCCGAACTTACACTAAAATTTAAGTCTGAATCAGATTTTGACGCGAGAGAGGTTGAACTGTGCAACAAAATACATCAAAGTTACATTAAGGAGCATAAACATAATTTATTTTTGAGAGATTTGGCAGACCCCAGGGAAGCGAGGGCATACTCAGTTCTCTCTAGGAGTACTAGTGGAGGGGACTCTGACACAGATATATCATCCGACGCCGAATTCTCGGAATCTGAAAAGCGGTACTCTTGCAGGTCGGGGAGGCAGAGGTAGAGGTAAAGCAAGAAAGGGAAGAGGTAACAGTAACAACTATAAAAAATCATAAAATATCACCCCTGGCCAACCTTCATCCTCCTCATATGCTATGGGGCATTTTTTAGACAGACAGCCCCCACAGTGTCCGTTGAGAAACAAGGAATATCCCCAGAGATAAAGTCTAGTGATAACCTGCAGATCATCAATGTCTCCCAACACCATATTTCTGACATTGAGAGGAAAGTGTTGAGTAGAGGACTTACATTTGTTCCCACTAATAGTTTTAGAGAGTTTGAGTGTGTTAAAGACCTCCACCTCTTTATTCGTAAAGTTAAATGGGCCAGATTCTTTCACAAAAAGGATATGAAGGAATGTGAAGATTTGGGAATCGAACATAGTGACCTAATGGGAGTTAAAACCTTGGTTGATTTGATGTCAGAAGAAGGCAGACCCTTGGGAGAAGGGCCCTTTACCACGTTGTGTAATAAGAGTAGTAAGTCATCACCTCCTCAACCATACTCTTGGATTGACTCCTTTCTTGAGACTGTGATTAGTGAATTGAAAGATCATAATGGTGCTAAGAATGGACCGAATAATTTATCTAAAATTGAGAGACAGGCCTTAAATGATTTAGAGAGGGATACCTCAATAGTCATAAAACCGGCTGACAAAGAGGGGAATGTAGTCGTGATGGATGTACTTCAATTTTCACAGAATGTGTCGGGTTTCTCCACCAAGATAAAGCCGATATGAAGAAATGAGAAAGGATCCCACAATGACCCTTTTGGTACAACTAAGGGGGATGTTGGGATGGGGCGTTATGTAACCTTTTAAATTTTAGCAAACAGGAATATGCTTTTCCTTCTTCCCCGAGTTCCCTGGGAGAGCCAAACTTCTATGGCCTACCTAAAGTCCATAAGGGAGTAAGTCCCCTTAAAGGTAGGCCCATAGTGTCAGGGATAGGGAGTCTAACTCAAAATCTAGGTGTATATGTTGATCTAAATCTGAGGGATTTTGTTACCTCTTTACCTTCCTATATCAGAGATACATCTGACTTACTCCTTAAATTGGAGGCATAACGGTTGATGCGAAACCCTATTATGGGGGCCCATAGATGTTGAAGCTTTGTATTCTTCTATACCGCATGATCAGGGATTAAAAGCGGTGAAACACTTTCTTGATGCCCGAGGAACTCAATTTGGTAAACATAATGAGTTTATTCTTTCTCTCCTAAGATTTTCACTGGAGAATAACGTCTTTGTATTTGACCGCAGGGTCTACCACCAGCTCAGGGGCACTGCGATGGGGAGCCCGATGGCTCCCACATAAGCAAACTTGCTCCTGGGCTGGTGGAAGAATACGATGGTCTTCAGTGATGAAGAAGGGAAAGGGGTTTTGGAATGGATCGCGTTTATGTTATGGGGGCGGGAACATTGAAAGAAATTTTCCCTACTTTTGGGAAAGGGGGATTTGTCGTCTTTTTCTGGTTTTGTTGAGTCTCTTAAAGAAATCAAATAGGACTAAGCTTTACATTCACTGCTAACGAATTCAGTATACCGTTTTTAGACCTCACCATCTCGAAAAACGCTGGGTTACACGCTGAGCACAAAGGTCTTTAGAAAAGACACGGCCACTAACAGCCTCCTCAGGTGGGATAGCTGTCACCCGAGACCACTCATGAGAGGTATTCCACGGGGGCAGTATCTTCGCCTGAGGAGGAATTGGTCCGACATTCAAACTTTTAGGAGTCAAGCAAGAGACCTTAGGGGACGGTTTACAACCAGAGGATATCCCCATCTTCTCTAAAAAAAGCGTATCACAAGGCAATACAGGAAGATCGGTTGGTCTTCTGGTCCCTAAGATGAAGATGGCAGATTGTGGAGGAGCTGTGAGCAATGATCTTAGGATCATTGGGGAGTATAATCCACAGGCAGATAAGATTTATGATATTGTCAGAAAATACTGGAGAATACTCCTACAAGATGATGTTCTTAAGGAGATACTGCCCGCCACTTCCCCTCCATCACCTACGTAGGAGACGAACATTAAGGGACCATTTGGTGAGGAGCCATTTTGTGGCCCCACAGAGAGAGACCTGGCTGGGTAGGCAACCCAACGGTTGTTTTAAGTGTGGTAGGTGCAAATTCTGTCAATATGTGGTAAATTGTAAAACATTTGGCGACACTGACAGTTCTCATGAATACACCATTAAAGGAGTTATTAATTGCACTTCCGTTGGTGTTGTCTATTTGGCCACATGCCCTTGTGGGCTAAAGTATGTTGGGAAACACGCAGAGAGCTGAGGAGAAGAATAGGTGAACACATTGGTGATATCAAAAAACAGCATGATACACCGATTGCGAGACACGTATGGGAAAAGCATGATGGTAGGACCGATGTAATGCAGTTCAGGGGTATTGATTTTGTGAAACCTCCAGCGAGAGGAGGTGACTGGGACAAACTCATTTTACAGGGCGAAACACAATGGATTTACAGGTTAGATCGTGTGTTCCCAAAGGGGCTGAATGAGTCATTGTCCTTCATGTGTTTCTTGTAATTGCCGTTTGGAGACTTTACTATACACACAACCCGCATAGAACACAATTCCCTTTGTGTTGATTTATATGCCCCGACATCTATTCTTCTTAATATGCATATCTGATTTTATTTTAAACCCCTCCATGTTCTATTACTTTATTTTTATGACATCCACTTTTTTTTAGCAGTACATCGTAGGATACATAGTGGCTAACACCGGCAGTATCTATAGTATGCCAGCTGTCTGGACCGAGCCTTTGCCACCATTTAGATGTTGTGGATGTACTGCTGGGTAGTCATGGTAATATATATTTGATACATTGTAAACACTGACCTCACCAGGTGCTACGCTGCCTTTACAAATTTAATAGTGCGGTTTGTGCATGCGCGGGTTTATTCGTCAGTCACTATACCTGGCGCGTGCGCAGCGCGGTGCATGGACTTTGGCACCACCATGTTGATAAGTCCGCGGCGCGGGCGCAGTGTAGCGCACTGAGGCCGGCACTACCATCTTTGTTTGTTCGAGCGTGCGCAGTACGTCCCGCGTGACGTCGTCGTTGGCGCAGGCGCCGTGAATGACATTGAAGCCGGCGCCTTCATGTGCCTTACTCTGACATGCGCAGTACTAATTACTAGACACCGTATGGCGTTCTATGGAACATGCTGTTTTGAGTAAATACTTCCTTTTGATATGTTTAATAGGCGGCGTTTTTCCCCCTCCATTTCTGGGGATGTCTACCCTGGGGGGTTATTTTTTTCCCCCAGGGATAGGGCATAAGTTGTGGGACATTATACACCAACACTGGTATGAGCGTCCCCACCAGAGGGAGATACACCAACTCCTACCTTTAGGATACATCCATTGGAATCCCTGTGATATACATATTGGAGATTCAGGTACTTTTTGGTTTTTTAGCTATGGGAGAATAAGGAAAATTATTTTTTCTCCCTGATAGTTAGATCTTTTGAATACGTTTTCATGTTTGATTTATTATTTTTTGTAGATGGATATGTTGTTTCTTACCCACTGAGGAGTCCCTGGAATGGGACGAAACGCGTTGGAGTTATCTTTGGGGTCGCCCTTATCGGGGCGGGTTCTCCTATTGTGTGAGGTACCATAGGGTGTATAGTTTAGGGGACAGTGTAGGTGTACTGTCCTTATCCTTTGGGGTGTTCCGTCACCACTTACGTAGGTTTAATTTTTTATTTTTCGAACTATTAAAAGGTATGTTTTAAAGGAGTAGTTTTTTTGTTGGTATTTCTTGATGTTTCTATTCCTGTAATTGATGTATGTGGGAAGTATTTTGCTTTATTGGATCTGTTCCAACCTCATAAATACTAATGTGATTTCCATCACTATCGCTTTGGGCAGGGGTTGGGAATTTCCAGGCATCTGCCTTTTATCTGTGTATTTTATCATGATAAAAGCTTGGTGTAACCTTAACCCATAATAGATTCATAAATGTTGTATCTTGTATATTTGGCTCTTGAAATCGGAGTGAAAAACATTGAAATGGGGCTTAAAGGGGTTTTGCCACGAAGTAAAATTGACGTGGGAAGTTTGAAAATTAAATAATAAACATTTTCAACATTCATCATTATTAAAAATTCTGTACCGTTTTTGTTTTAGCTGCTCCTTTAGTGATCCATTGTTTACAGCTCATCTCCAGGGGTTTCGACCAGGGCTGATAACTCCTCTGTCCTGGTCGCACATGCTCAGACATCATCTCTCCTCTCAGGTAGCTACTGAGTGTTCAAACCCCAGGTGCTGTCACTCTACTCCTGTCCTCTGTACTCCTTAGTAATTAGCCAGACAGTGCAAATGAATTAAAAAAAACTCAATGAGTTATGTGTATTGATAAAGAGAAAAAAAATCCACACAGGTTTGGTTCCTGCAGGGATTTGAACCTAGGACCCTTGTGCCTGGAGGCAAAAACTTAACCTCTCAGCTACTCACAATGCTTTATATAAACAGACCTTTCTTTGACTACAGAGAGGAAAGGCCTGGTGATCTCATCCTGCTGGGTCACATGATGTGCAATTCAAACAAATCACACCCGCACCCTTCTGAGCACACAGAGCTGAAGAGCTGGATGCAGGAGGTATGAAATGAGATTGTGGCAAAACCCCTTTAACCACGTTAATATCAGAGGCAAAAATTACCTCGGCACTAAAGTGTGGGTGGTGCTCGTGAAATGCAGCTGCAATGGAAAGGGACCTAACAGTGACACAGATATGTGTGTGGTGTGAGAACTCATCCACCATTGGCACCTGCCAACTCTAAGGGCGACATGCCCCAACTCGCCAACGCCAGTATTCTGGTCTATTTTGTGCCAAAACCACTTTTGACGCCATATTCTTGAAGTAAATGAACTGTCGTACACCAAAACTACCATTATACGCCGGCACGACACTTTGAATGCGCAAAATTTTGGTGCCTGTCCCCTTTTTGCGCAATGCGCCATTGGGCGCATTACAGTCTTTGCGCCTCTGTCGGGGCAATGCCCTCGATAGGCCATTACATATACTACCAAGACATGCTATTGGCCGCGAGTTGCGCAACGCCCTTTTTTGGGCGCATTACTTTTTTATGCCTTTTTTGAAAGGGGGCAACTTTCTGGCCACTTACACTGTTTTTAATGTGCCTAAGACTGGCGTGGAAACGCCACTTTTCTGACTTGTCACCCTAATTGTTTTGCCGGTAAGTTGGTCTGATGAGTGCGATTCTTTAGGATGTGCCTGCTTTTCTTGGTGAAGGGTATCTCTTTTTCTTGGTGAATAGACCATCGACCATTTACTGCGGTACAGTACCGTATGTTGCAGTAAACAGAGGAGCAAGAAAATGATTTCCCCTAAAAATAAGCCCTAACCCATCTGTCAGAGAAAAAATAATATAAGACCCTGTCTTATTTTTGTAGAAACACAGTAGGTAATGCAGTATGAAGAACAAGCGATCATATGTTCAAGACCCCTGTGGAGGCTAAGCTAGTATAAAGAATAAACAAAAAAGCTTTTAACCCCTTCCCGACATTAGATGTACCCATACGTCCTAGAAAGTGTGTTCCCGCAATGGACATATGGGTATATCCCATACATACTAACTTTTGAAAGTGAGAAAGCAGGAGATTTGAACGTGGCCGCCTAAAATTGCATGCCACACCCACCCCCTTATGGGATCACGACCTTTAAAAAGCCCCCACCACCCACCTAACGTTTAAGGCTCTGGAAGAAACTTTAAATTTGGGGTTTTTTGGGGTCACCCATTTCCCCGGGCTGTTGGATGGCTATTCACAACCAGGGGAGCTGGGAGATACTGCCAAACTTGCCCCAATTAGTATCTCGTGCCTGTTTTAACCCTGAAACCAGGAGTACCCCTGTACCAGTTTTTTCTCCCCCTTCTAGCCCGGGGTTTCTGCCCCCTTCTAGCCAGGATATGCACCCTACAGCCAGGTAGCTGTCCCCACTAGACAGGCAGTGCCCCTTACAACCAGGCAATGCCCCTTACAGCCAAGCAATGCCCCCAGTAGCCAGGTAGTGCCCCTTTTGCCAGGTATTCTTCTTATAGCCATTGCTTCCCCTTAACCCGGGGAGCTGTCCCCACCACCAGGAAGCGTCCCCCCAATAGCCAGGAGTGTTTCTTATAGCCAGTACTGCCCCCCACTATCCCGGTGGGTGCTTCTTTACCGGGAAAGCTTTTCCCTTAAAAGTCGGGTAGTTTGGCCCCCTTTAAATAGCCAGGAGTGCTTCTTATAGCCGGGTAGCTGTCCCCACAAACCCCAGGTATGCTTCTTATAGCCAGGTACCGTCCCCACAAGCCAGGTATCCCCCCTTCTTATAGCCAGGTACCTGTCCCCACAACCCGGAAAGTGCTTCTTAACCCGGGAAAACCCCTGTCCCCACACCAGGGGTTGGGCTTCTTAAGCAGGTCCCTTTCCCCCACTACCAAAGAAGTCCCTTCTTATAGCCAGGAACGCCCCCACACCCAAATAGTCCCTTTTTTATAGCCAGGTTTACCCGGCCCCCTTTAATAGCCAGGTAGTGCTTTTTAAAGCCGGGAAAGTTTCCCCCACTAGCAGTATTGGGTTTCTTATAGCCGGGAAACCTGACCCACAAGCCGGGGTTAGTGCTTCAAAACCGGGGTCCCTTTCCCCCCACAACCAAAGATAGTGCTTCATTTAGCCGGGGTACCTGCCCCCCCACTGGGCCAGGTAGTGCTTTTTAAATACCCAGGTGTCTTTTTAATCCCCCGGGGGGAAAAGCGCCCCCCAACCACCAAGGGTAGTGCTTCTTATAGCCAGGGTACTTCTCCTTAAAAAGCCGGGTAGCTTTCCCCACTACCCAGGTAAAAGTCCCCCAAAACCCAAATTTAGCGGGGGGCATGCAAACAAGGCTGCTGGGGGCGGGGCTGTGGCCGGCTCCCCGGGAAAATTGGTCACTCAGCATGGGCCACTCTGGGGGCCCAGGATTTGAGACGCGGACCGGGGAGCCGACGACAAAGAAAGGGGACCCCCGGGGAACCCCCGGAGAGGGAGAGCCCGCTCCCATCGCCCTGTGGGGGAAAAATTTACGGGGGGGGAGTACAGCGGCACAGAGATGGGTTAAACCCCTGCAGGCCAGAGAAAGGGGACACGGCTAAAAATTTGGGAGGCAGGGGTACCCGGCCCCTTGGGATGTGCAGCTGAAAACTGCTGTCAACACACGCTATGGGATAGCACCTCCCAGCGCCCGGTTCCCAAAGCTCCCCTCCATGGGGGAGCTCCCGCCCCAAAACTAAAATAATGTGCTTTTAAAGAAAAGGGCTGAGGGGGTTTGGCAGCAAGGGTTATTTCATTTTTAAACACTTCATTGGCTGTCGGGTTTCCGCAGACCAGCATACTTTTTCAGGGCACCCTGTTTTCAGAAACCCCAAAACCCCAAAAAAACCTGGCGCGCCCCCGGGTTTGGGGATTTTGCTGCCCTCCCCGGGGGGGGGGACAAAACCCCCATTTTTGCGGGGAGTCCCGCCCAAATTGGGAAAGTCGGAAAACTTTGAAAAAAACCTGGAATCGTGGGGTGATTAAAAGCGGCCCCCGGGCCCGATCGAGACTTTGGGACTACAGATTTGGGGCCCCGGCCACGGGTCTTTAAAACCCCTAAGGGGCTTTTCCCCCCACTGCCCCGGGTTTTCCCCGGGCCGTTTTTTCGGGCGGTTTGGGGTTTTTGCAGACCGCCTAAAAAACCCGGCCAAAAAAGAACAAAACGGGGCTTCTAGGAAAAACCCGCCGGGCCAAGCCCCCCCACTCCCACGGGTTTTCCCCGGGCCGGTTTTTCCCGCCCGCGGCCCCGGCCCGCAAAATATTAGGTTTAAGGGCCATTCTTCCCACCCGGGTTTTTCCGGGAAAGGGGGAATATTTGCTTCGAATGTAAAGGGGGGAAGGGCTACTTCTCCGTCATCGCCGCAAAACAGGGGCAAAAACCGGCCCGAATAAACCGACCGTTTTTGGGGTCACTTGCCGGGGAAACGCACCCAAATTTAAATGCCCGAAACAAAGGGCCTCAACGGATGAGCTTTTCCCTGTCCTCTATCACCCTTCTCCAACCAACACCCCGGGGAAGTGAAAGAAACATTTCCAGGGCTATCGGGAGACGTCACCATGCCACAATCCCATTGGTTTGGCATAGTGATCGACAGTCGCCATGGGGCCCAGTATACAGCAATAAGCTGCGTAAATGACCGGTTTGAAAATGATCTGAAGAACACTGGACAAAAACCCCTATGGGGGAAAAGTGAAAAAAGTGTAAAAAAGATTTTAGAAAAGTTAAACACAGACATGAAAAATAAATTAAAAACATTACATCGCCCTTTTCCCCTTTAAAAAACGCCAAAACGCCCAAAAAACATAAAAAAAAAAAAGTACCCATATTTGGCGGTTTTCCGGGGTTTTTGGGGTTTAAACCACTCAACCCTTTGGGGAAAATGCAAACCCTTAAAATTTAAACCCCCAAGGTTTTAACGTTGTAAAAAAATAAATGAGTAAAAGAATTTCGAATTTTGTTCTTCCAGCAGCACATAAAATGTAATAAAAGTTTTTAATAAAAAGGTAACAAGTAAAACGTCCGTTCATCCCAAAAAAAAGCCCTTACACAGCTCTGTTACGGAAAAATAAAAAAAATTATTGGGGTTCAAAGATAGCAATGGGATAATATTTAAAAAAACTTTTTTTTTTTTTTAAAGCGCTTCAACATAAAAAAAAACTATATAAATTGGGCATCATCGTAATCGTATCAAACCACAGACTAAATATATAATTTGTCACGGATACTGCATAGTGAGTGCTGTTAAAAAAAAAAAACTCTACTAGGATTGCAGTATTTTCGGCACCCTGAATTCCAAAAAACAGATTTAAAACCCATCAAAAAGCCTTGTCCCTCCAAAAATGATACCAATACAAATGTCAACTTATCCTGCAAAAAAAACAACACCCTATGAATCTCCATACACAGAAAATAAAAAAACTTATGTCTCCAGTCTATAGCGATGGAAAGATGTGTTTTCCTTTTTGAATAAAAATGTGTATATTCTGTAAAAATGTAAAACATAAAAAAATACACAAATTTGGTAGCGCTGTCATCGCATTGACCTGCTGAGTAAATTTAGCATGTCATTTAAACAGCACGGTGATTGCTGTAAAAAATAAAAATAAAAAACACTACCAGGATTGCTGTATTCTGTTCAAAATGCCTCTCAAAAACCTTAATAAAAAGTGATCAAAGTGTCATATGCCCCCCATAATGGTACAAATAAAAATGTCAACTCATCCCACAAAAAACAAGCCCATAATCAGCTCCGTTTCCAAAAATTAAAAAAGTTATGGTTGTCAGAATAGGAAAACATAAAAATGCTATTTTTTATAAACACATTTCTATTGTGTAAAAGTAATAAAACATAAAAAACTATATAAAATTTCTATCATTGTAATTGTACTGACCCCCATAGTAAAGTTATCTTGTCATTTACACTGCACGGCGAACACTGTACAAATTAAGGCCCAAAAACTATGGTGGAATTCCATTTTCATGGCCCAATGCTAAAAAAGACTATGGAACACCTGTGCATCCAAAATGCACAATACACCCCTGGATGAGATCCCTGAGAGGTGTTGAATCCAAAACTTCTGGAAGGTTTCACCTTTTCTGGTACATTGGGGGCTTTGTAAATGAAACATGGCACCCACCAAAATCTGCGCTCCAATAGCCAAATAGCGCTCCCTCCCTTGTATGCCCTGCCATGCACCCAAACAGCAGTTTACACCCACATGTAGGGTACTACCGAACTTGGAAGAAATTGACTAACAAAATTTGGGGGGGGGGGGGGTTCTTTTTCCAGGATTAAACAGGAAAAAAATATTTTTGCTAGAAAAACTTGTGAAACACCTGTGGGGTCTATATGCTCACAGCACCACTGTATATATTCCTTAAGGGGTATAGTTTCCAATACGGGGTATTTTTAGGGGAGTTTTATTAAGTTTAGCACCTTTTTAAAACCTGAAATGGTGCCCAAAAAAAATTGTAATGAAAATGAGGGCCCCAGAGTCCGCAGGTGCTCCTCCTATTTTGAGGGTTGTGGTTGAGCCAAATAATGGCCCCAGTCCATATGGGATATCTCTGAAAACAGCAGAATCTGGGGAATCAATATTAAGTTGCATTTCCCTGATCACATTTACCGTGTTCTTGTGATTAATATCTAGAAATTGAAAATCTGCAAAAAAAAAGTGAAGTTTTGAAATTTCACCTCCAATTTGCTTTAATTCCTGTGAAACACCTAATGGTTTAATAATCTTCCTAAATGTTGTTTTGAATACTTTAAATGCTTTCACACGGTGCGTTTTCTGACGTGTTTTCTGTGCAGAAATGTATAGCATTAATTGCTGTGCCTTTCTGCATAAAAAAAGCATCAAACAATGCCTCAAAAACGCACCATGTGAAAGCACCCTAAGGGTGCTGTCACACAGTGCATTTTTTTGGGTGTATTTTTGATGCGTTTTTTGGATGTTTACATCATGCATGTTTACATTGCATCTTTCGGATCCGTTCCAAGAACCGACATGTCAATTCATGGAGCGAAAGACGCAGCAGGAGCCCTATGATAAAGTATGGGGTACGACCCTGCTGCATCCAACACGGATCCAAACACGCCGCTGGATCCAATCGACGCTGGATCTGCTGGATGTTGGATCCAATCGACGCTACGTTTTTTAATGTGATTTTCGGGTCCAACGCAGAACATACCCTTAATTGTTGTGCCTTTCTGCACAAAAACGCATCCAAATACACATAAAAAACGCATATGCATTTATGATGCGTTTTTCGGATGCTTTTTTTGTGCAGAAAGACACAGCAATGAATGCTGTATATTTCTGCACAAAAAAAGCATCTGAAAATGCATCAAAAAAGCACTAAAAATTAAAAATGCATCCGTGTGTGAAAGCACCCTAAGTGGTGTAGTTTCTTAGATGGAGTCATTTATGGGGGTTTCTTACATGCAGGCCCCTCAAAGCCACGTCAGAACTGGACTGGTCCCTAAAAAAAATGTATATTTCAAATTTTCATGAAAATATGAAAATTTAGAACTAAATTTCTAAGCCTCCTAATGTCGTAAAAATGAAAAAGACATTTAAAAAATGATGACTACCTACAGTGGACATATGGGAGATGCTAGTTGTAAACTATTTTGAGTGCAATAACTGTCTTAAGCGCAGAAATTTTTGCAGTTTGAAAATGATAGATTTTTCTAATTTTTCACGATACTTTGATAATTTTCACAAATAAACAAGGATTTTTTTAATCAAAATTTCTTACTAATTTAAAGCACAATATGTCATGAGAAAACAACCTCTGAGTCACATGAATAGGTAAAAGTGTCAAAAAGTTATTCTCACATAAAGTGACGTCAGATTTAAAAAATGAGGCTCTGTCAGGAAGGCCTAAACTAACTGCGGCGGTGAGGGGTTAAAAATCTAAAAAAAAATGTAAAAAATTTCCATTTATCATATAAAAAATAAACAAATAAAGAACAAACATAATTGGCATCGTCACATCCGTAAAAGTCCAATTTAGCACTAATATTGTGTTCTTTATCCTGCCGTAAAAAAGTGATCAAAAGTTGCAGGTACTTCAAATTGTTAACAATGAAAACTACACTTCAACCCGCAAAAAAATGAGCCATCAAATAGATCCTAGGGTGGAAAAATACAAATATTATTGGTCTCAGAAATTCAATGCCGATACAAAGCAAATTTTTTTTAAAAGTTTTACTTTTTTTTTAAAGTAGTAAAAAATGGTTGAATCTATATACATTTGGTATCTTCGGAATTGTATCAATCTGCAGAATAATGATAATATGTCACTTAATCCATAAGGTATTAAAACAACCCCTCCAAAAAAGTTTTGAAATTGTGTTTTTTTTTACCTAATACCACCCCCTTTTAAGGTTTACCAGTACATTGTATGGTATGGTAAAATATAAAATACATCTTGTCCTACAAAAAAAACAAACCCCCATACTGCAATATCGACAAAAAATTGTAAAAAGTTATAGCTTTTTGAAGGCAGAGAGGAAAAATCACAAACAAAACAATGAAAATCAGCCAATCCAGAAGGAGTCAAAGGGACAGTCTGTATCATATAAGAAAATTTTGAGTTCATGAAGATGGTCCCCCCCTTCAGATTCAGTTAGCTAAAGTGTAGAACAGACACAGTGCTCTCTCTCTTTCTTTGGAGGACCCATTAGATCTCTGCATTAGGTAGTGTGTTGATATCAGTAGACACCATGTAATGCTGTGGTTCTCCTGTGGAGGCACTGCAGGAAAAATAAACATTTGAGGAGAAATGCATTAAGACTGGCAGAAAAAACACCTGTCTTACTTCTTTCTTTTGTCTTAATGAAATGTGGCCAGGAGTAAATTTGGCGCATCTTTCAGGGTCCATGTGCCTGTCCAAAAAAAAATAAGCCACCTGGGACCTGGAGTAGATTTCTGGCTTAATATGCGTCACTTTTTTGAATTTGTTGGCCAGTGTGAAAACAGGTCCCATTTGATAAGCGCTGCCTACTTTTCCAAAATTGTTTGCCTAAAACACCTTAAAAGATGCAAATTGTTGTGCAAAAATGTGCACATTTTTTAGGACAAAATACTGGCAGAAATCACTTTATACATTTTCCTTTTGGTGCCTAAGTCTTCTACAGATTAGAGTTGATGACTGGGATCCCTGAGGAGGGAAATCCTAAAAACAATTTATCTTTAGGGATCTCAGTCAAAAATGGATTATCCAATGCAAAAAACCCTTTCATTGTTGCTCAAAACATAAAAACATATTATATAATTGTAGGTAACCTTCTCCATGGCTGATGGGGAAACAGGAAACTTAGATCTGGGTTTTTTTTTGGTAACTACTCTGGGACAAACTATGGTTGGTGAACAGGCGTAGCAAAATAGTAAACTCTGTGGGGACAAAAAAAAGCTTACCGTACACAATAATATGTGCATCCCATAGAAATGAACTGAATCTGTCAACCAATTTTTCTTTTCTTTTTTTATAGAGAAAAAAAACTATAAAAAGTAATAACAAACAAATCTGACAGAAAAAAGTCAATAAAGAAACCCTATTTAGAAATTCTCGCATACGTTACATAATAAAACAGTATGAGCAATTTTTACTAATATTTATAAAAATGGTTAATTTTTGTTTTAAAAGTTCATTTATCTGTTTCTACTGAAATATTTTATTGGCATAAAGATCTAGAACCAAGAAATAAACTAATAAAAAACAACAATAAAGCAAGTATAATACATTATTACATGACAACTAAGCAGAATCCATCACAATAAATATGGAAATATTTATAAGGCATCATTCACATCACGTTTTGGCAGCCTGTGCATAAAATCGGTCAATATACCATCAAAATGTATCCCCAAGGATACCGCGACGGGGCCATAGACTTCTATACGACAAATGTAGTGCTAATTGGTCTACGTTTGCCCTATTCAGCCAATGTAGACTGATACGCATTGTAAATGAGGCAAAAGGAAAACCTAAAATGACTCTACAAGTGATAGTTTTCAGATTTTGTGGGGGGGAGTCTTTGTACATAATTTATGCTTACTATAAAAAATTTAAACACATTTTTACTGTATTGCCTTTAGGTAATAGTATAATCGAAACTAGATACCCTTTTATCACTCTCAGTATAATCTATATAGACTATGGCTGGGTTCACATGGTGTATTGCGGTGCACACAGGTGTGCGTTGCAATATGCGCTCATTGCGCTGTCGAAATTCCTGCCTGCAAGTGCATAATGTAAACGGGAATACGCCGTGCAATCACCTGAGGCATTTATCTGCCTCCTATAGTTTACTCTTTGATGCCGCACATACACCTAAAAGAACTGATGAGTCAATTTTTTCAGACGTGCGCAAAAATACTACTGCAAAATACACGTCGTCTGATTGACAGCGCCGATTTTACATTGTGATCTATGGGAAGTGTAGTGTACATTGTTTGGGGGCGTATTTGGGCACATATTTTGGTGAAATTAGGCCCGAAATACGTCCCAAAAGTCGCAGTGTGAACACCCTCTATCTCAGCATAGTGATTGGTGGGGGTCCACCCGCGGTGACCCTCCACCCATGATAGCATTAAATGATGCATTTTTTGACAATGCGCCCCAAAATTACATCAATCCATAACTCTCATAGAGAACTATGAATTACGCCTCGTCCCCCCGCGTCTACAATACGATCGTATTGTATGTGCGGGGAGATAAGTGACGTGTCAATTATTTGCAGCGATTACGCGCCGCGAGCAATGCATGTCTATGGGGCCGGCACGATGCCCCCCCCCCACCCGTGCCTCGGGGGTACGCGCTAATCAGCGCGATTCCCAAATAACCCGGCGTATTGCGGCGTGTACTGTATGTGCCGCAATTACACCATGTGAACGTACCCTAACAGACTCGGCTCTGCTACATCCGTTCAATGCAATCAATACATAATCTAGTGTAAAGAAAGCTTACATGGAAGTTGCCCATGGTCCTCTCTGCAGGTGTTTGTTGATACTGAGCCTGCAGGGGATGGAGTCCAGTTTTATGATGAGTGTGATTAATGAATAACTCCTGCCACTATCTAATAGGCTACTTTACTTAGTTTTGGTCGTGGAGATACTCAGTTACACATGAAGCTCCTTGTATTATATTTTTAGAGCTGCACGTCACAACCGAGGCTTTACTCTGAGCGAAATAGGTCAAAAAGTGAAGCAAGACGTCACTGGAGGAATATTCACTGACAGAGGCGTCCCCCCTGAATGGGAGTAATTCATCATCTCATCCAGAAACTACAGGGAAAACACATGACCCTAAGCAACGCCTATGTCTGGCTATCCATGACCAATGTACCCACACCCAATTGTCCTACTCCCCTACTCCCACCCCTTCTTCCCAAAAAGACACTGAGACATGGGTTGGCCACAGCAGCCGATTTATTAACAAAACAGGTAACAAACAAATAATCAAGTACAAAATGGGTACCGAAGAACCCTCAAAGACCTATTTCCCCCAATTACCCCTTCCCAAAAGCCTATTTGCCACCATCCATAATTACACTTGGGGCTGAGGTCCTTGGAGCTGTGATTTTCCAACAAACCATGGTCTGGCGAAACTCCTCCTCTTTCTCACTCCTCAGCCATTGCCCCCAGCCGTCAAACCCCCGGCTTCAGGGCACCACAAGCCACCTCAGGCGGCTAACCATTCTTGCCCGCTCCCAAGGACTCCGCCCTGTGGAGCCCGAACCTTCGCCAGACTGGTCACTCAACAACTGGGAGCCAAGCGGAGCCTGACTCCCCCACAAATTTCCACCACCTCCAAGGACCCCAAAACCCGCCACAGCTAGCGCCCGTGACTCTTTAAGAGCGCGACGCCCCCACCAGTCCCAAGGCTCTCTCAATTCCATCACGAATACATAATAACCACAAATCCAGTCCGATGGTATTCAAGTGCACACCATCCTGTCCCTCACCCGGCTCCAAGTCCCTATGTCGCACCACAAACCCCCCATTCCTAGCCACAAACGACGCCAGCGCCCTATTCACCTTAATTCTAGCTCGATTAATGCCCGGGATAGACTCCGCATGCCTCCACGCTAGCCTAGGCACAATATCCGACCAAACAATCGTCACCCTCGGATACAATGCCCATGAACGTAACAAGTCATGCCGCATATCCCTGATTAACTCCCGAAGAGGACGCATCCCCAAGTCATTGCCCCCAATGTGAAAGACCACAATATCGGGTGGCCGATCCCAGCCCACGAGACACTGAAAGTCCGCCAGCATTTGACTCCAAACCATTCCACGTTTCCCAATCCAACGTATTGTTGCGACCTCCTCCGGGATACCGAGCTGACGACCACTCGCTCGCAGTGCCGCTCTCTGGGTACCACAATGCACGAATGAGTGACCGTAGATCCACACCAGGAAACGCCCTGAAATGACAGATTAATACAAAAACAGCAACACGTTTCAGAAATAGGAGCACATTAATGCCCCAACACCCTCCGCGTTTATTGTCCTAACTTTTGACCTACCCCCCCCAACTATAACTGTACGAGATGAGGGCGGATGTATAACCGGTAGCGATCGGACTCCCATCGTCCTATTTGGCGCACCACAGCCGCGTCCAGCCCCCAACCAGCCGCCTCTGTGGCAGCCCCAATCCTAAAAGAGTGTGGCGCAAATTGCGTCGGATCCAACCCCAAATCTCCCAAGCCGCGTCGAAACAGCGCTGTAAACTGGAACCGTGATAAGAAACTACCATCCGCGTGAACCAGCAATGGGCCGGGAGCCTCCCCACGCTGCCTAATGAAATTAACAAAACAATGTACCGGGCACATGAGCGCCCCTACAACCACTCCCAGGCGCACAACCTTCCCTCTGCCCGTCTAATCTGTCTTTGACTTCCGGATGTTAACTTGAAGACCCCCCGAGCGCAATTCTATGTCCTCTAAAAATAAACCCCCAGTCACTTTCCTACTTGGGCAAACAAGTTCCCCAATCCAGAGAGCCCCAAAAAAGGCCAAAGAAAACGCGAGGCGAAAAAGAGTAACCTCACTACTAGAAGAACAAATATCTGACAGCTTCTGCCCTAGTTTCTCTAAAAGCTGAAATACAACCGGGCGACGCCTATCAGCCCGCACAGACCCCTTTCTGTAACCTCTCAAAGCCTGTTGTACTAAGAATGATTTTGTAACATCATTCATTCCCCGAACCTTAAAGCCAAAAGCCAAGGCCGATGTAAATCGCGATACTTTGGAGACCGACCATCCCTCATTAGCCGCATGCCCGATGCAGCTAAACAACGCCGCCGCCATCTCCTCGTGTGTAGTAAGATGACCCACTACCTCTAACCAACGCTCCCACAGAGCCCATGATGCCGCGTAGGCATTCCAGGTTCCTTCTGCTAGCGACGATCGGAACAACCGGTTTGCGGAATCAATACCACGGTCCACAATTCCTCGGGGCATTCCAATCCCACCTCCGCCGCCTCCGGAGCCAGTTCCCGGAAGCGATCCAACTGTAAACTAGATAAAGCATCGGCTAGGTCATTTTTAACCCCAGGAACATGTGTTGCCACAATCCACATATTAAGCTCCAAACACCTTAACACCAAGTGACGCAATAAACAAAGGACTGGAGGAGAAGAGGCCCATACCGCATTAATCACCTGAACCACACTCATATTATCGCAGTTGAAGCGGATCTTCTTGTTTCTAAATTGTTCGCCCCAGATTTCAACCGCCAATACGATCGGGAACAATTTTAACAGGGCCAAATTCCTAACCAGCCCTGCGTTCACCCAAGAGCCAGGCCACCGCCCTGCGCACCATTCCCCTTGGCAGTAAGCTCCAAACCCCACACTACCCGCTGCATCAGTGAAGACTTCCAAATCTGCATTAGAAACAGCCCTATCCAATATGATAGATCGCCCGTTATATCGTTCCAAAAATTAATGCCACACCCTCAAGTCCTGTTTCATCCCCCCAGTCACCCGAATAAAATGATGCGGGGCCTGAACCCCTGCCGTTGCCCCCGCCAATCGCCGAGAAAACACCCTTCCCATGGGCATGATGCGGCAAAATTAACTTGCCCAAAATGGACTGCAAATCCCTCAGCGTTACTTTCTTGCTCCCCAAAATCTTCCCTATCTCCTGCCGCATACCCTCCAGCTTGTCCTCCGGCAAGCTGCATTCCATGAGCAAGGAATCGATCCTAATGCCCAAGAAATTAATAACCATAGTCGGGCCCTCCGTCTTTTCAGGGGCCAATTGAACCCCAAAATGACCAGCTACCCATTGCATCGATGCCAACAGCGACCCGCATACCTTTGAGTCCGCTGGGCCAATGCAGAGAAAGTCGTCCAGATAGTGGATGACTGAAGGAGACGTCCCGTACCACCCATTCCAGGAAAGAGATGAATGCTTCAAAATAAAAGCATGATATCAAACATCCCATCGGTAAGCACCGATCGACATAAAAACCCCCCTCCCAAAAACAACTCAAAAGACGCGCACTCTCCGGGTGTACTGGCAACAGCTGAAAGGCGGGTTCGATATCCGTCTTGGCCATAAGAGCTCCACGGCCATACTTCCTGACCCAGCACAGGGCTGCGTCGAACGACGTATAGACCACCGAGCAGAGTTCGGGATCAATACCGTCGTTGACTGATAAACCTTTGGGGAATGATAAATGATGAATAAGCCTGAACTTATTATGCTCCTTTTTTGGGACCACCTCCAAAGGAGAAACCACCAAATCAGGAATTGGCAAGGATCCGAACGGGCCCGCCATCCTGCCTAGTGCGACTTCTTTGGCTAATTTATCAGTCACCACCCCAGAGTGTAACCGTGCCGACCACAGATTCCTTGTTGAGAACGGAACTGCATGAGCAGGCGACGGGATACGAAAACCCTCGCTAAACCCCTCTTGTAATCATCCCGCCGCCGCCCAATCGGGGTACCTACTTAGGTACGGAACCATCGCGTGGATGTTCACCGGCGTCACTCCCTTGAGAAGCACTAGCTCCTTTACCCTTTCCCCTGCGCATGCATCGCGACGCCCCATGGGATGCTGCACTGCACACGGAGCAGACATGCTTAAAACGGAAGCCTGTCCCAAACCGACACTGATTGTCGTTGAACTGCCAGCAGATACCGGCCTTAAATCCCCCTTGGGAACCGCCCCCAAATGACCTGGTACCCCCCTGCTGCCCGGAGCTACCAGGTCCTCCCTGAAAGGGCTGACCATAACGCGTAGGAGCCATAACCCGCAGCCACAACCCGATGTCCTTATGATCCCATCGGATTGAAGGTCGCACCACTTTTCGTTGACGAAATTGTTCGTCATAACGGAGCCACACCTGACCCCCATAAACCCTCTGCTCCTCCCCTATGGAGTCCATATAGCAAAACAATGCCGAACAGTGCTCCGGGGATTTTTCTCCAATGACACTTGCCAGAATGGCAAACGCCTGCAGCCAATTTGTAAAGGTCTGCGGAATTAACCGCCACCTCCGGTTTTCCTCCTCCTCTTTTTTACTTTCATCCCGTTTCCCTTTTGATAAGTTAAATTTTTCGAGAGGGAGGAGGGAAAAGATCTCGACGTTGTCACGTTCGTGTCATCTGGCTCTGGTCGTCGGCGAAGGCCGCTGCGACCATAACTGCGGCCTTGCTTTATCATGTGTGAACACTGTCTTCCTTCTGGGACTCTAATTGAATCCTGGCCAATGCCCGTGGCCAGGAACTTTCCAGCACTCTCTGGGTTAATCTCACTCTCAGTGATTGACAGATTCTGCTTCCTATCACCTCGGCTCTCTTTCCTCCCCTTCCCTATTTATAGCCACCACTTCCTTCTATCTTTGCCTGCTATAGGTTTTTTCCCTGTAGTTCGCCGGATTTGCTTCCTTGTTCTATGCTCTCCTGACCTTTGGCTTTGGACCCTGGTTTTCCCCCTCTGTCTCACGTCTCTGTACCACGTTGCCCGTACTGTTGCCGACTTTGGACTGCCCCCGGTTAGCCTCTTGTCTCACGCCTCTGTACCTCGTTGCCCGAACTGTTGCTGACTTTGGACCGCCTGACTACTCTTTTGTTTGGTGTCTGTTTGTCCCGTCTGTGTCACACTTATAACAGTGCAGCTATCAGTCTTCTGGTTGGGGCCGGCCTGTTAAGGAGTCGGGTTCCCCAAAAGGCAGGGAAAGGGGCTGGGATCAGAGTCAGGGCCCACTTGTCTGTGTGTGTGTCCCTGACCAGTCCATGACAGACGTACTTGTCGTGCCATATCTTTTCGTTCACCTCCTTCTTCAAATGTGCCCCTAACGGGCCCTCGAAACATACATAAACTTCCCCTTTAGCCTTATCATCTAAGCGAACCCTATCCAGGGAGTCCTGTTCGGTTTGTACCGAAACAGTCACCCCTTTTCCCTGTCCTCCACCCGTTCCCAGCTCGCCCGCTCCCATCGGAGAAGGAAGAGGGCCTCCCAAAGATGTCACCGTCGAACCCCAAGCTGATACCGGTGACGGCCCCACCGGTCCACTCGGCCCTTGAAACCGAACCAATAGCTCCCTCAAACTCCCCGGCACTTCTTGCCAAGTCGGAAACCCCCACACCGTCGGAGCTAATTCCACCGCCGATCCCCGTGACGAACACCCCGACGGAGACAATACACACATAGAAGACGACTCACCAGGCTGCACGGGAGTTGTATTCAAGCCAGCCGCGCTGCCCAATCCCTGAAGACGGTCCCCCGGCTCTCGGTCACTGCTGATTCCACTTCGCATGCCAACCTCAGAAGGCCGTCGACTCCGGACAAGATGGACCTCCGACCGAAGCCGCTCACCCGGTTCCCTCGGCGGAGGGCCCCCAGGTGGACCCCCTATGCGATTCCCAGAATTCAGCCCTCCCGGACCGGCCATCCACCAATCTTCAGCGCCTCGAATAGGCCGCACACTGCCTCCCGCTGCGAACTGATCCTGTTCCACATCCCGTTGATGATCCCTGACGGGCCCCGCGACAGGCTCTTCGCCAGAGGGCCCCGCCGCTGGTCCCGCTGTCTCGACGACAGGAGCCACAGTCGATACCACCCCCGCATTGGGGCGGCGCCCGCTGCGCTCCGCTGGGTCCACCCGCCTGCATGGATTTCTCCCGGGTCGAACCGCGCGAGACCGCCCAGACGAACGCGCGGTCCGGCCCGGAGGGTTCCGAGAGGGGCTCCGACGGCGTGGACCCGGGCGTTACCTCAGGGCTAAGGCGCTCCGGAGGGCGAGTCCGGCGCCTGGAAGAAGCCCCCGGCCCAGAGCCCACACTGAGAGAGGCAGAGGCCCCCACAGCAGAAGCCGCGGACGCCAACAATTCCCCCCCCCAGTGCGCCCCGTACCTGCGCCTGAAGCCAGGCTGGGCCGCGTTCTCCCGCTGCTTGCCGGAGCTGCGCCAGCATTTCCTCCACTGCTTCTAGGCTAGTCATTGCCCGTGATGAAGAGATGCACGTTGGTGGTACAGTTTTGAATGCCGCCACAAACTGCTGCCACGCGGCGCGGGACACGGCCTTATATATCGGCCCCTCCCACACGCCGTGCGCTTAGCTCCGCCCCCTGACCTCGCGCCACGGCCGGCGCGCCGGGTCATGTGGGGCCTCCCACCAGGGCTGCGCCCCATGTCCGGCTCCGGCCTTTTTTTCTTTGTATTTATTCATTAGGGTGTTTAGATTTCATGTACAAAAAAAAACCTCTACTAATAACTCTTCAATAACAAAAATAATAAAAGGACTGGGTGGACTGCAATACCCAGAAAGATTAGCAAGATTACGGTTATTTAGTTTAGAGAAAAGACGGGTGCGTGGGGACATAATAAAAATGGTAAAATACATTAAAGGTCAATATAGAGATCTCTCTCAAGATTTATTTACACCCAGGACTGTATCTAAAACAAGGGCATCCTTACGTCTTGAGGAAAAAATTTCTGCATAAACATAGAAAGGGATTCTTTACTGTTAAGCAGTGAGACTGTGGAACTCTCTGCCAGAGGAACTTGTCATGGTGAATTCAATAACAGTTCAAGAAGGGCTTGGGTGCATTTCTGGAGAGTGATAACATAACAAGTTATAGTGACCGGGATTCTGGGGAAGGGTCTGGATACATTTCTAGATGTAATAATAGAACAAGTTATAGTGACCTGGATTCTGGAGAAGGTCTGGGATACATTTCTAGATGTAATAATAGAACAAGTTATAGTGACCGGGATTCTGGAGAAGGGTCTGGATACATTTCTAGATGTAATATAACAAGTTATAGTGACCAGGATTCTAGAGGAGCATAAGGGTATGTTCACATGGTGTATTGGGGTGAGTACTGTGTGCACCACAATACACCGGGTGTTTTAGAAGTACTTCTAAAGCAGTCCGGACCCATTAAGTTCTTTTCTTATTCAAAAAGGGTTTTATTTTAGAATAAAAACAAACAAGGAAGAGCACAGAGCATACAAAGGTATCAAATGACAAATCTTTGAGTCAGTATCTCAACCGCACAAATGTTTGCAAAATTCAAGCTACTGGAGTGAATATAAGACACAGAGAAAGATATACGGTAGCTGGCCCTAACATGCAGCAAGCTGAACAATGGAGCTTGAGACTAAGGCTAGGTTCACACGGCTGGACTGCGGGACGTAATTACGCCCTGCAATTACGCCGTGTGGCCGGGGGCGGAGGCGGGATCGGGGGCGGGAGCGGGGGGCCGGCACCTCGCCGGCCCATAGAGTTGCATTACCAGCGGCGCGTATACGCCGCTGGTAATTCTACTGTCAATTATCTCCCCCCGCGGCGTATTCGCCGAGCAGGGAGAGGAGACGTAATCCATAGTTCTCTATGACAACTGTGGATTACCGTAGTTACTAGGACGTATTCAGCCCGTAATTGGCGCACTCCGGTGCGTAATTATGGACTGAAATACGTCCCATTTTAAGCCGTGTGAACATGGTCTAAGAGAAAAGAAAGAGCAATACAGTGATTATACACATTACTGAGCAAATGCTGCAAAATAAGTAGGCTCTATGTGAGAGAAAAGAGGGGAGACAAACTGAAAAAACGATAAACAGAACAACTTCAAAAAATTAATAGAGAAGTCGGCAAAGGGAAACCCAGGGGGGCCAAAGTGCAAACAATATCTTCAACATATGCTGGAGATAAACCCAAAGGAGTAATCGGGTACTCTTTTAGGGCACCAGAGAGACGGGTATATTAAAAAAAAAAAAAATGTTACGCACAAGGTCAAATACCGTATATACTCGAGTATAAGCCGAGTTTTTCAGCACAAAAAAATGTGTTGAAAAATCCCCCCTCGGCTTATACTCAAGTCACTGTCGGCACTCGGGCGCTGTGATGGCTCGGGTGCCGAAAGGGACGCTGCAGCTATATGCGACTCCTCAGGGAGCGCATATAACTGAAGGCCGAGAACAGCTGACAGCGTCCGAGCACTGCGATGGCCCAGGCGCTGTCCGCGATCCCTTCACCTACATGCGACTCCTCCGGAGCGCACACAGGTTAAGAGATATCACTGCGGCCGCAGACTCACGGCTGTCCGGAGTTTCCGGCATAGGCAGCGTGTGTCATCACGTACGCGGCCTGATGACATCACCTGCCTGTATCGAGAAGACCGAGGAGAGCGCACGGGAGACAGAGCAGCGGGGATCGAGGTAAGTGGTTGTTTTTTTTTTTTTAAAAAACCACCCACCCTGCCATAGCCCCGCCAGTACGCCAAAAGCCCTGCCTTAAACCCGCCTATAAAAGCCTATAGCCTAAGCCTGCCATACCTCCAAGCCTCCAACCTGCCAGTACTACCTATACAGTGCCATACCCCTTTGTACTCCATCAGCCTCCTAACCTGCCTTAAATGCCTAAAGCCTGACCAGGGGGCCCATCCTGTGTACCTATCTAGGGGGGCCATACCACCTAAAACGCCTTAAACCCCGCCCAAAACCGCCTAGGGGGGGCCTAACCTGCCTATAGCCTCCATGGGGCAATTTTCCTGCCTATAGCCTGCCTATTTGGGGGGGAAATTTCCGCCTAAAGCCGCCTAGGGGGACCCATACCGCCTTAACCAAACCCAAAACAACCTATCCTGCAAGCCGCCCTAGAGACCTTAAAATGCTATTGGGGGCAATTCCTCCTATACCGGCTAGGGGACAATAGCTGCCTTACCAGCCTATGGGGGACATTAAACTGCCTATACATGCCTTATAACCTGCCCATGGGGACATTAAACTGCCTATACCAGCCTATATCTGCCTATGGGGGACATTTAAAACTGACTATGGGGGACATTTAAACTGCCTATACATGCTATAACCTGCCTAGGGGACATTAACTGCCTTTTACCCAGCCTATATCCTGCCCATGGGGGACATTAACTGCCTACCAGCCTTATCTGCCTATGGGGACATTAAACCTGCCTATAACCAGCCTATACGCCTATGGGGACATTAACTGCCTATTTCCAGCATATACTGCCTATGGGGACATTAAACTGCCTATACCAGCCTTAACTGCCTATGGGGGGGCATTAAACTGCCTATACCATTCTATATCTGCCTATGGGGGACATTAAACTGCCTATACCAGCCTATGGGGGACATTAAACTGCCTATACCAGCCTATGGGGGAAATATACCTGCCTATGAAATTGTATTGGTAACTATTTTTATTAATAAAATTCACCAGTAGCCGCTGCATTTTCCACCCTAGGTTATTCTCGAGTCAATAAGCTTTCCCGGTTTTTGTGGCAAAAGTAGGTGCCTCGGCTTATACTCGGGTCGGCTTATATTCGAGTATATACGGTAGGTGCAAAGTGGCATGTTTTACACAAAAGTAGAATATGCCGGGTGGCAGTAAATTCTCTCCAGGCCTTCCATGTTTTGAAGAGCCCTTTAAATTGAAAAACTGTTTATCATCCGCCCCCGATTTCCTCCATTCGCTGTATAAGGAAGAATTCCTTAAGCCAGTCACTGATAGAGGGGACAGAAGTGGAGCGCCACAATCGAGGAATCACCGCCCTTGCAGCGATTAACATAAAAACAACAAGACTGCCCCTGGCAGTGCGGGTCGGCTGCGGGATCATTAATAATAACAACAACACCTTAGGGTCATTAGGAAGAAGTGTTCCTGTGATAAGATGAATAAGATCAATGATCTTAACCCAAAAGGATTGTAAGATTGAGCATTCCCACCAAATGTGAGTCATAGAACCAGCAGCCGACCCGCATCTCCAGCAGCTGTTCGAGACTGAGGGATAGACCTTGTGGAGCAGATAAGGACACGGTACCACCGTGAAGCAATCTTGAAATTGAGTTCCTGCAATTTACAAGAAAGTATAGATTTGTAAGATCGGGCATACGATTGGGCCCATTCCTCCTCCGTTATGGGTCTTTCTAGCTCCCTGACCCATCCACCCTGATACGCAGGAGCGGTCTGAAACGTTGACTGAGCAATCAAATCATAGATGAGAGATATCAAGTGTGAAGGTGGGGTCTGGGCGACACACAGAGATTCTAACGGAGTCAAGGGTCTATGCAGACTCAAAGCCGCTCTGTCTGATAATAATGAAAGACCTTCATGTAATTTAACCAGGAGTGAGATGGAGGTCCCAAAAGATGAGCAAACTCTGAAAGAGGGCGGAGGCGCTCATCAGACAAAAGATCCCTGAAAAATAGTGCCTCCGGAACGCAAGAACATCCCCTCCCTGTGGAGAGTTCAAGCCCTGGATTACCACGTCCCGGGGTCAGAGGACCGCCCCACTCTAACAGTTGGGTAGACGAGCCGTATGACTGCCAGGTGCGCAACGTAGTCTGAGCAACATATGGGAGGCCCGTGACCCCACCCCGTGTCCCCATAACGGATCTAAGCCAAGGAGTGCAGACGGGAGGAACACCAAGCACTGCCTCTTCCAACTGAATCCATAATTTCGTGGTTCTCTGTTGAAACCAATTTACCAGCCTAGTTGCCGTGGCAGCCAGATAGTAGGCCTTCAAATCCGGTAACGCTAGTCCCCCTTCCAACTTGGATCTAACCAAGACATTTTTAGCAATTCTGGGCCGTTTTCCAGACCATATGAATTTCCCTGAAGTTTTAGAGAGCGACCTGAAGAATGCGCGAGGCAAAAAATTGGCATGTTTTGAAATGGATAAAGCAGTCTGGGTAGAACATTCATCTTTCAGATATTGATTCTACCCAGCCAGGAAAAATCTTTTTTTATCCCATCGGGAGAGATTGGAATTAATAATGCCATCAAGGGCGTAAAGTTAACCTCGAACACACTCTTCAGGTCTGCCGGAATATGGGAATATGCACACCCAAATATTTGAACGACCCAGTAGCCCATGTAAAAGGGAGGTCCTGCTTCAGCCAAGTTAGCAAATTATCGTCTAGACCTACATTAAGCGCAACACACTTGGATAAGTTGGCCTTAAAATTACTAATCAATCCAAACTGAGCCACAACAGCCATCAGTGACGGGAGGGAGGTGAGAGGTTGGGTGAGATATAACAGCAAATCATCAGCAAAAGCTGCACACTTCAACTGCTGATTTTTAATTGGAAAGCCCTTAAAGGGAATCTGTCGCCAATTTTTTTTTTTTTAGTTATTAATACAAGCCCCTGATCCATATGCTTTTCCTCTCAGTCGTTTTTATTTCCTGATTGTAGGTTTCTCAATTCGGACGTCTATATATGATTGTGGGGAAGACATTCTTGCTTGCACTGCTTTAACAGCAGTCAGAGAGATACTTTACAACAGCTTCATGCCCATAGGATTCTTAAGACAGTTTCTGTCCCATAGACAGAAGAGAGTTTTCACTGTGAAGGGAGGGGAGAGGGGGAGCTGTGACATCTCCTCTTGTGACTGGTGGATCCTGTGTTATCTGTACACATTGGGGTCCCCTTTCAGTTTGACCCTGCTTTTACTGATAATGAGCAGACACTGAAAATCTCCCTCTACAGAACAGGAAGTGTCAGATGATTATTAGGCTTAGTGGACAAAGTGAAAACTGCCATGTACATGCCCTGCGGGGCAGAGTCGGCAGATACAACGTACAGTGGAGGGGCGCATGATCCAAAAGTAAGATATTATGGATGGTAGAAGATTTCACATTAGGGAGAATGGAATGTTGGAGGAATATGTAGTCTATGCGACTGTACATCTGATGTGGTGGGGAAAAGTAGGTGTAAGGCCCTGTTTACACGACGGATTTGGCCGCGGTTATGGCCGCGGGTTCCGCCGCGGTTTCCACGGCCAAAACCGCATCCAAATCGCGCCTAGTTTATTAACATGGTTTCCTATTGGAAACTGCGCTAATATTCACACGCCGCGGGTTTGGCCGCGGGTTTGGGGCCACGGCCTTGCCGCGTGTGTGTGAGAACTCTCCTGTCAATTCGTGACAGGGAGTTCTCAGCGCGGCGGCCGTGTGGTGTCGCCGCAGGTGGAGCGTGGCTGGCCCGCGTCTCGCGGCGCGGTTTGCCCCCTGCCTATTAATTTGCATGGGGGCAAACCCTCTCCGCAAGCTGCGGCCCAAGCCACGCCCCACCCGCGCCGAGACCACGGCCAGCGCCCGCGCCGCAAACCCGCGGCCAAACCCGTCGTGTGAACATGCCCTAATCACGATTGTTGGGATGGATGATTCTCCAGACATCGCACAGCTTCATATCTCGGAGAAGCTTTTTAATTCTGTTCAGTGTAACGGCAGTGGTAGTGGATCCGCTGGGCCACCGCAAGCGATGGTGAAGTCCCCCTCTTTCCAGCCCGGAGGAACATTTGTACAAGTTCCCGGTCCAGAATGTTGTCCTCCGGCTCCTATGACCTTTCCTCAGGCCCGAACCCCCTCCAATCGATGAGAAAATACCGTTTCCCCCTTGGACACCTTCATATCCAGAATCTCCTTTACCCGGAAAACATTAGTGGCATCCGCCACCGGAGATGGAGGGGCTGCCCTATGAGAAAAACGGTTGAGGACCAGGGGTTTGAGAAGGGACACGTGAAACAGTTCGGGATGCGCATGGAAGGCGGGAGCCGGAGTTTGTAGGCCACCGGGTTTATACGTCTAAGCACCTCGAATGGCCCCACATAGCGGGGACCCAATTTATAACTTGGGGTTCTAAGCCGGACATATTTGGCTGATAACCATACTTTATCGCCTGGAGAAAAAACTGGGGGGGGGCTCCTTCTCTTATCCGCCTGAGCTTTCATGCGTACCGAAGCACGGAGCAATGACTGGCGGGACAGGGCCCAAATAGCCTTCATATCGCGGACCAACGTATCCGCGGCAGGGAATTCGGACTGAGAAGCTAATGGGAGAGGTGGGCGGGGGTGCAGGCCGTACACAATATAGAAGGGAGAGGCACCTGCTGATTCAGAATCTATGGAATTATAAGAAAATTCCGCCCATGGAAGCAAGTCAGACCAGTCATTCTGACGTGCCGAGCCCAAAGGGCCCAATTTAGGTCCCCAGGACCTGGTTGACCCTTTCCACCTGGCCATTCGTCTGGGGGTGATAGGCAGGGAGAATCGAGCTTCACATGAAGCAGGGAGCAGAGGGCCCGCCAGAATTGGAGACAAACTGGACTCCATGGCCCAGAGACAATTTGCAGGGCATCCCTTGTTAGCGGAAAAATGTGGAGAAAAAACAGGTTTGGCCAGGTCGGGGCGGGAGGGTAGACCTGGCAAGGGGAAATAAAATGTGCCTTTTTTAGAAAAACCGATCCGTAACCACCCAGATTACGGTGTTACGAGAGGAAGGGGGAAGATCGGTTATAAAATCCATCGCCACATGCGACCGGGACTGGTAGGGATGGGCAGGGGATGCAGGAGCCGTCGGTCTGTGACGGGGCATTTTGTTAGGGCACAGGTGACCACAGGCCTCAAACTTTTTCCCTTTAAAACGTCTTTAGCGAGGTCCGCCACCAGTAAAAAACCGCGCGACAAGGAGGCAAGTTTTACGGGCACGGGGTGTTCCGGCCACCAATGAGCAGTGCCCCCACTTCAAGATCCTTTTGCGGAGTGCAGGGCTACGTAAGTTTTCCCGGGCGGGACATTCCCAGAGGTCGACGGGAAAGCTGCGGAGACAAGACGCCCCGGGGGTATTATGTGCTCTGGGGACACTTCTTCCCCGACCATGTCGGAAGCGCGTGGACAATGCTCTCCCTTCACATTCTTTTCCACTGGAGGAAGTGGTTTTGGAAATTTAAAATCGAAGAAGAAGGGGCGAACACCTAGCCTGGCGTGGATTAAGTCGCTGGGCCGTCTTGAGGTACTGGGGGTTTCTTGTGATCTGAGTAATACAGATAGGTGTCAGCACCTTCCAGTAGATAACGCCATTCCTCCAGGGCAAGTTTGTTTGGCCAACAACTCCGGTCTCCGATCATATAATTTCTCTCCGCCAGCGAGAAGTTTTGGAAAGAATCCGCAAGTGACCGTTTACCCTTTCGGTCCCTTTTGCATGAGGACCGCACCGACCCGACGACGAGGCGTCTTACTTCAAGTGCAAAGGCTTTTCAGGTTCCGGCCGTGACAGGATAGAAGCGGAAGCAAAGGCAGTCTTCAATTTCAAGAACGCATCCTCGGCCTCGGATGGCCAACTTTGCGGGTTAGCGTTCTTTTTCGTGAGGGCCATGATGGGTGCTATCCATGTAGAGAAGTGCGGGATGAACTGTCGGTAATAGTTACAAAACCCCAGGAAGCGTTGTATGGCCTGAAGACCAACAGGGCGAGGCCATTGCAAGACAGCAGACAGCTTTGCCGGGTCCATTTGCAACCCTTGGTCAGAGATAATATACCCCAGAAATGGCAGGCTGGTTTGGTGAAAGATGCACTTCCCCAACTTAGCGTATAGGCGGTTAGCACGGAGGCGCCTCAGAACCTGGCGGACGTGAACACGGCGAGTCTCCAGGTCATGTGAGTATACCAAGATGTCGTCCAGGTATACCACGACACAAGTATACAGGAGATCCCTGAAAATGTCGTTCACGAATTCCTGGAAGACGGCTGGGGCGTTACACAGGCCAAATGGCATGACCAAGTACTCGAAGTGCCCGTCCCTGGTGTTTAAAAGCCTTTCTTCCCTCATTGCCCTCATGGATGCGGATGAGATTATAGGCCCCACTCAAGTCCAACTTGGAGAAAATCTTCGCACCCCGCAGGCGATCAAAGAGCTCAGGGATCAATGGCAGAGGGTACCGATTCTTCACCGTGATCTTGTTAAGTCCCCGATAGTCTATGCAGGGCCGTAAGGTACCGTCCTACTTTTCCACGAAGAAGAATCCCGCACCTGCGGGGAGGTGGTTTTCCCGATGAACCCTTCTGGAGATTCCCCCGGATATATTCAAACATAGCTTTTGTCTCTGGAACGGACAAGGGAGAGACTTCCCCCCGGGGAGGACTGGTACCGGCAGTGGTCGATCGGGCAATCATTGGGCGATGGGGGAGGATCTCCTTTTTTCTTTCCAGAAAGGCATCGGCGAACTCTAGTATCAGGGTAGGGGAAGGGTTTGGCGGGGAACAGCGCGAGAGACCAGGTAAGCACCGGGCGAGGTGCCCCCAGACAACGGCTCAGGCAGTTGGGACCCCAGCGAGTGACTTCACCCGACATCCAGTCATGAGGGAGGAGAGTGGAGTCGCAGCCACGGAAGTCCGAGAGGAACCGCTGAAGAAGAGCGTGGTAACCCCATAGAAAGAGATCTTCTCCTTATGCAGGACTCCCACGTGAAGAGGGCAGTGGCTTGGTGATGAATTGTACAGTAACGCTTAGCAGCTCACCCCTGAACGAGGAGATGAAACCCGCGGCTTTTCCAAACGGCCACCGGAGGCGATACTGCGACACTAAAGCACGGTGTATAAAGTTCCCAGCCGAGCCAGAGTCCAGGAAGGCGGAGATCCGAAACGTGAGTCCAGGATCAGTCACGACCTGTACTGGCAACATCAGGCGTTGGGGACAACTCCTCCGGAGGTGCTCAGGGCTGCCACAGTACAGGAACAGGTTGCCTAACCGACGTCGGGCCAATTCTTGCTCAGAGAGATGAGCCTGGTCGACCTGCATGGGTTCGTCAATAGGGAGCGGTGTCAGTTGCATAGGCTGCCTCTGGAACACTGGAGCCAGGCGTGAAAACCGGTGTGGCCGTACAACCTCACGTTCTTGCCAGAGCTCCTCTCGCCTCTCGGCAAAACGCACGTCAATACCTTTAGCCAACTAAATTAACTCGCTGAGGGAGGACGGGATGTCTCTCACGGCCAGCACATCCTTAATCCTACTCGAGAGACCCCTTTTGAAGGTGGCACATTAGGCTGCCTCATTCCCGGCTAACTCTGAGGCTAATGTGCGGGAAATGCACCGCGTAGTTTTCCCCCCAGAGAGTCCCCCTGGCATTTGGTTAGAAGAGCCTTTCGGCAGAGGATGCCCGAGCAGGTTCCTCGAAAACACCGCGGAACTCCTGAAGGAAGGACCGCAGATCCGCCGTCACTGGATCGTTCCGATCCCACAGGGGTGTGGCCCATGCCAAGGCCTTCCTGGAAAGCGGGCTGACCACGAAAGCCACCTTAGAACGCTCCGTGGGGAACTGGTCCGCCATTAATTCAATGTGCATCGAGCACTGGGTGATGAAAACCCCGGCACTGCTTGGAATCCCTTCAAACTTCGTGGTAGCGGCAACGGAGCTTGGGACCCCCCATCACAGGCGGGGCAGCTGGGGCGGTGTAGCCACGGGGGGGATGGACGGCTTGCAGGTTCGCCAGAAGTTGCTGCAACATGACGGTTAGCTTGTCCCAACTGCTGTGCCTGTTGCGCGATCTGACGTGACTGTTGCGCAACAAGTGCTGCAAGGTCCGCTTCGCCAGGCAGAGGCACCTTGGCGGGATCCATGGCCGGATCTTACTGTAACGGCAGTGGTAGTGGATCCGCTGGGCCACTGCAAGCGATGGTGAAAGCCCACACCAGGGGCGAGGGCTAAGTAGAACCCCGGGGTTTTTACCAGAGCCCGCCGCAAAGCGGGATGGACTTGCTGTGGCGGGAAACTACCAGGGCGCTTCCACTGGCGGGACTTGCTTGCGGTGGTAGCCAATGGTAAGCGTGGTACAAAATCGTAAGGCAGGCTCGTAGTCAGAGACAGGCAATAGATCAGGGCAGGCGGCAGAGGTTCGTGGTCAGGGGACGGTAGCGAAACGGTACGGTACACAGGAAAACACTAGACGAGGCAAACGCTTTCTCAATAGACTCCGAGGGCACTAAAGATCCGGCAGAGGACTGCCGGAGGAGGAGCCAATATATAAGGTCAGCGGCCGGCAACAGCCAATTACCGGCGCACTGATCCTTTAAACCTGAGAAGGCCGGCGCGCGCGCCCTAGGGAGCGGGGACGCGCGCACCGGCCGGGACAGGCGCGTCTAGAGTCAGGAGCGAGGTCGGGTGAGTAGCTGACCACCGAGGACGAGTGCGCCCAAAGGTCCGGCGCACGGACCGCGGGGCCACTCACCCCCGGTGCAGAGTAGAGGACCGGGGAACGGACGCGGCCGCAGCCCAGGGGATGGGCTGTGGCGCCATTCGTTACATTCAGCTTACTTAACTAGACCGCAGACCTTCACGATGAGGTGTCCAGGGCCGGCTGGAGAGCCAAATTGAAGTCCCCACAAACAATGAGCGTTCCCTGCGCAAATTCATTCAAATCGTCAAGAGTGTAACTCAGAAAGGAGAGTTGCCCTTGATTTCAGGCATAAATGTCGGCTAACGTGTACACGTTACCTTATATATCACACTTAACAAAGACAGACCTAGCGTCCTCATCCGCCCTCACTTCAATAATACGAAAGGGGAGCGACCTATGGAACCGGCCCCATTAAGTTCTATTGTCAGTGGCGCGTAAGCGCTGTGAAGAAGTGGGCATGTCAATTCTCTCCTGCGTACAATCGTCGTATCGTACCGAGGAGAACGGGGTAATTCATATCTATGAATTACCGTAATTGCGGTGCACATTTCACCCGTATTGAAGCGCAATTATGAGGCAAAATGCATGCCGCAATTACGCTGTGTGAACATATCCTTAGAATCATTTCCTGGCTGTGTATGATGTCACTATTCCAGGCTGTGCCCTGTGGACAGTTTCCATAAAGGCCAGTACAGACCTTTCTATTGTATCAGTGATCTTCAGATCACTTATACAAGTTCCCTATGGGGAAAATAAAAAAAAAAGTGAATAAGTGAATACCGCGTGTGTAAAGACCTACCCTATAAATCTGTCACATTAATTAACCTGCATGGTGAACGCCATAAAAGAAAAACCAGTCACAGAATTGTTGAATTTTTGTTCATCCCGCAGCACATAAAATGGCATGCAATAAAAAACTCAAACGCCAAAGTGGTACCAATTAAAATGTTGGTTGATCCCGCAAAAAAAAAGGCCTAACACAGATCAATAGTAGCAATCATATTGACCCACAGCTTATAGTGCACGGTGAGCGCTGTTAAATATAAACTAGGATTGCAGTATTTTCTTCACTCTGCCTTCCAAAAAATGGATTTAAAAGCGTTAAAAAAAAAGCCTTGTGCCCCCAAAAAATTATACAAAAAAAAGTCAACTCATCCCACAAAAAACAAGTTCATTCACAGCTCCATACACAGAAAAATAAAAAAGTTATGGCTCTCAGACTGTAAAAACGTGTTTTCCTTTTTGAATAAAAGGGTTTTTATTGTGTAAAAGCAGTAAAACATAAAAAAAATACTAATTGGGTATTGCTATAATCAACCTTGTGAGTAAAGCTAGCATGTAATTTATACCCCTGTAAAAAATCAATCATAGTCATAGAAAAACTATATAAAATGTATATGATTGTAATTGTACCGACCGCATAGTAAAGTTATTCTGTCATTTACACTGTCCGACAGAGCATACCCCAAGATCGGATCCTAAGGCCGTGTTCACACGGCTTATTCACGGCGGATTTGTGAGCCGGATTGCGCTCGCAAATCCGGAGTGAATAAGGGGCGGGACGGGTGCGGGGCCGGAGCGCACGGGGGCGCAGCTCGCCGGCCCCATAGACTGTCATTATCTACGGCGCGTACGCGCCGTAAATAATGTGCTTGTCACTTTCTACTCCTGCGGCGGATTCGCCGAGCGGGGAGGAGCGACGGAATCCACTGTTCTCTATGAGAGCAGTGGATTACCGTAATTACTGCGACGGATTGGCGCCGTACTGCAGCGCAAATCCGGCGCGGAGTACGGCGCCAATCCGCGGACAAATAAGCCGTGTGAACGAGGCCTAAAAGTGCTTTTAACACGGAGTGTAAACTCTGCGTGAACAAGCCCTAACGCTAAAAGAATTTGTGAAACATCTGTGGGGCCGATATACTCACTACACCACCGGATTTATTCCTTAAGGGGTGTAGTTTCCAATATGGGGTCTTTTTAGGGGTGTTTATTAAATTTTAGCACATTAGGGCGTTTGCCAACCTGAAATGGTGCCTAAATAAAATTGTAATGAAAATGAGACCCCAGAGTCCAGTAGGTGCTCCCCCCATTTTGAGGCTTGTGGTTGAGCCAAATAGTGCACTAGGGCCACATATGGGATATCTCTCAAAACGGCAGAATTGGGGGAATCCATGTTGAGTTGCATTTCCCTGGTCATATCTACCGTGTTTCAGTGAGTAAAGGGTACAAAATTGAAAATCTGCAAAAAAGTTAAACTTTACTTCCACTTTGCTTTAATTTCTGTGAAACACCTAATCGATTAACAAACGTCCTAAACACTGTTGTAAATACTTTAACCCGTTAAGGACCGGGCGTTTTTTTTGGTGACACGTTCGTTTTTCCCTTCTCACCTTCTGAAAGCCATAACTTTTTTATTTTTCCACCTACATAGACACATGAGGTCTTTTATTTTGCAGGACAAGATGTCCTAATTTCTAATGGTGTTATTCACTGCAAAAAAATTCCAAGTGGGACAAATTGTGAAAAAAAACGTATTTCCGCCATGTTTGCGAGGGTTTTGCTTTTACCGCGTTCAATCTTCGGTCAATACAATGTGCTTTCTGTATTCTACAGGCTGATACGAATCCGGCAATACCAAACGTGTACGGTTTCCGTTACGTTTTGGTACCATAAAAAAATTCCAAACATTTTCTATTTTTGAAATTTGCGCCACGGCGCCATTTTGTGCGACCAATAACTTTTTTATACTAACACCTACGGACGTCAGTGAGGGGGCATTTTATCGCTAGCAGTTTGGAAAGCATGCAACTTTTTGATCATTTTTATCCCATTTTTTGAGTGACATAAAATGACCAAAAACCGCAGTATTGGTGTTTAGAATTTTTTTTCTTCTACGGTGTTCAGCGTACGGGATAAATGATGTTATATTTTTATAGATTGGACCTTTTCGGAAACCCCGGATACCAAATATGTGTAACTTTTTTATTATTTTAATGATTTTATTTGTAAAATGGGGAAAGGGGGGTGATTTTAAAATTTTAATACTTTTTTTTTTGTAATTTAAAATTTTATTATTTTTTTTTTTTTTACTGTAACATTTAGTCCTCCTATGGTGTTTGACCATGGGGGCGCGATTGTTAATAAGCCTAATGCATTTCTAGGCAAGCTTTGGGTGTCCCAAAAGATGGGGGTTTTTCCAATTTCCTGTTACGGCCGAAAGTGGGGCAAACCGGCAAATGAAAGTGATGGGACCCTTCCCGGGGGGCTCCCCCCCCGTGTCCGGCGTCGGTCAGGCAACTTAGCTGCGCTGATGCCGATGACCGTAACGTCGGGCCGGCACCGATGTCATTCAGTCGGACCCCGCGGCCATCTTTGCCGCGGTGTTGACGGGTTACACAGCCCAGCGGGGGGGGGCCCCCCCGGCGCTGTTCTGGGGTGTTAGCGGGGGATTTCCCCGCTAACACCAGGTGGCTGTGCGGGGGGGTCGCGGGCGATCCCCGCAAAGCCCCTTTAGCGGCCTGGGACGTATATGTCCGGGTCTTTTAAAGGGTTAAGGGGTGCAGTTTCTTGATTAAGTCTTTTTTGGGGGTAGTATCATACAGGCCCCTGAAAGCCCACGTCAGAACTGGATTGTCCCTAAAAAAATCATGTTGCAAATTTCTTAAAAAATTTTGCAAATTTATACTAAATTTCTAAGCCCCTAGTGTCGTTAAAAAAAAAGACTTTTAAAAATGATGCCACCTCAGTGACATATACCTTTTTTTTTGCTCTGAAAAAGAGTTTGCAGCACAGCCCCAAAAAGCAGTGTGGGAAAAAAATTTAAAGCTGGTTTTGAGGGGAGGAAGAGTCTGCGAGTGTGTTTTCCCAAAGTGTGTTTTTTTTTAAGTGTTTGGGGACTTAATTGAGAGACTTTAGTTTTGGGGGGTTTGTGGGGACAGTATTGTAGTACTTATTATTATAAGTTAGTCATATATCTTTGTGGTAACAGCCCCAGGAGTTCCATGTTTGACAATGCTGTCCCAGTGCACCCCCAAAACACCTGTGAATGAATGACCATCCTAAGGAACAGGTTCGGGGGGAGGGGGATACTGACTGGCAAGATGTGTGCACACTGCAACATTTGAAAGCCCGGATCCTGGAATCTAAATGAGCAAGAAAAAAAAACAAAAAACCCCACCCCCCCCCCCCCCCCCCCCCCCCCCCCCCCCCCCCCCCAAAAAAAAAAAAAAAAAAACACAAAAAAAAAAAAAAAAAAACAAAATAAAAAAAAAAAAAAAAAAAAAAAAAAAGAAAAAAAAAAACTGGCGACATGAGATCCATTGCCAAATGGGAAGCGAGCGGCTGCTCACTGAGCAAAATCATACTCGCAGGTATAGAGTGGGGGAGGGTAGGTAGCTTGAGGGTGCAGGAACATAGGCAGCTAGATGGGTAAACAGTAAGAAAGAATGGGTAGAGGGAAAGAGTTGTCAGGAACGATAGTCCTGATTTGGTACTTCCAACAAATTTGCCAAGATTGGCAGATGAGGGGGATGTCAGATCAGAAACTAGCATTGCCTTGCGGCAAGACACTACCCTTCTGCTCAGTAAGATGGGGAAAAGGAGTTGCCAGGGGTCAGGCTAGACAGGTGCTAGTACGTTGGGGACTCAATTATTAGGGGCACAGACAGGGCAATCTGCCACAAAGACCGGATCTCGTCGAACAGTGTGTTGTTTACCCTGGGGCCCGGGTTCGACATCTTCGCGGGAATAGGGTTGACAGATTTGCTGGGTGGGGCTGGTGGAGAATCCAGCTGTCATGTTGGCACATTGGCACCAAAATGAACCAACACGTTTACGGTAGTTGGAGTGTCCTTAAAAATTATTTCAGGCACTTAGGCAAAAGCTCAAGCAAGGGGGACCTCCAAGGTAATATTTTCAGAAATATTACCTGTTCACGAGACCACACCGAGGGCAGCTGGGAGATTAGGAGTGAATAAGTCGCTCAAAAATTTTTTTTTTTGGGTAGAAAGTGGGATTTGGGTTTTTTTGGAGAACTGGTGCTGACTTCTGTCTTGGCTACAGACTCTTTGCTAGGGATGGGCTGCACCTAAATGGGGAGGGTTGCAGCAGTTTTTGGGGGACAAAATGGCCAGGAAGTTGGAGGAATATTTAAACTAGGGCTGGGGGGGGAGGGTAAACTACACATATAGCATGGCGAAGATAGTGAGATAGAGAGCTGGGAATGAGTATAAATCAGGGGGTGGAGTGGAGGGAGGGGGGGGGGGGGTTGTTAGCCATTAGTTAAAAATATCAGGGAGAAAGGAATAAAAACTGAAAAAATCTATAAATTGCATGTGACCAATGCACAGGAGTATGACCAACAAAAATAAATGAACTAGAAGTATAATAGCTGAAGAAAAAATATGACATAGTGGGGATAACTGAGACATCATGGCTGGACGAAGAGCTACGGTGAACTGGGCGGTTAACCTATGAGGGTTACAGGGGTTCTATTTAGAAAGGATCGTAAAGACGGAAAGGGGGAGGTGTCTTCTGTCTCTATGGTAAAATCCTGTCTGAGCCACCATGCGGGAAGATATAGGTACATGGTAATGAACCTGTGTGGAATCATTATGGGTAATATTTACATGGGCAGGTAACAAATAACAATATAATACTAATAGGAGTCTGATATAGGCCCCAAGTATAACAGAACCCCATAGAAGATTGTACTCCTCAGGCAAATATATCTGAGGCAGCTAATCAGAATGAGGTTTTTATTAGGGCGACTTTAACACCCAGACATTCAATGGAATCGAACCTTACTCTCAAAGGAAACAGGTTTTTGTAAATAAAACTAATGAAAATTTTCCTTGCCAAATGGGCAAAAAACCGACTAAGGGAAAAGGCCATTCTAGACTAATTTTTCACTAAAACTGACGGTAACAAAGGTTCAGGTTGGGGGACTGGGAAATATTGCCCAAAAAATTAATAATTTGTTTTTCCCTTTTAATAGATTTTTTGTCAAGGAGCCAAAAAACACAAATTTTAAAGGCAAATTTTTATTCATTAGGGAACCCAAAACGAAAATTGACTGGGACAATATTTAAAATAGGCAAACAAAAAAAAAGGGGATATTTTTAAAAAACAGGCTACCACGTGAAGGTACATCCCCTTTTTAATAAAAAAATTTAAAAAACGGAAAACCCATTGGATCAACAGGGATGTAAAAGAGCAATAAAAAAAAAAAAAGCTTTCTCTAAAAACAGGAGGCATTAAGGCGCCTAAAAAGCTAAAGGGAAAAAAATAGTGTTAAAAAAAAAGATAAAGGAACAAAGCTGGGACAAAAAAGACGTTTTGCGTAAAAATTAAAAAAACCCCCAAAAATATTTTTTTTAACTATAAAATATAAAAAAGTTAAAATGAAAACTTTTGGCCCTTTGATAATACTGAGGCGGGAACGAAGGGGGGCGAGAGAAAAAAAAAGCAAACCTTAATTAATTTTTTTTCTCCACTATATTTAGAGGGGGGATACCTTCCTTTGAATCAGAGGATGAGGAAAAACCGCAACTTAAAAGTTTTTTTTGTCTAACCCAGGAAAAGTGCAGCAGTTTAAGAAGTTTAAAAATGACAATCCCCAGGTCCCATGGCATACAACCCATGTTTTTGGGGGGTTAATTTTGTCATAATAGGCCCCTATTCTAATTTTATGGACTGTCTAATAACGGGGTATGTCCCCCAAAGGGGTTGGGCACAAAAGTTAAAATAAAATTCAAAAGGGGGGCAAAAAGTGATCCAGGAAACTATAGGCCGGAAAACTTAACCCTGTTTTGGGTAAAATGTTTTAAGGATTTCTAGAGATGCTATCCTGGGGTATCTAACTGAAAATAAATGATAACGCGTTCCCGCATGGGTTTATAAGGATCGGGTTTCCGTCAACTAATCTTATCAGCTTCTTGAGGAAGTATGCTAACTCTGGGGGTGGCATTGGATGTCATAATCAAATTTTTTCAAAAGGGGATTTGAACGGGGGCCACTAAAAAGGGTTGTTTAAAAGGGGAAAAGCTTGGACTGGGGGAAAATGTGTGCAATGGGTAACAAAAATGGGCCCAAAAGAAAACAAAAGTGGTAATTAAAGGTGCTACTTAACTATCCCCGTTACTAGTGGGTACCACAGGGCTCAGATTGGGTCCTATCCTCTTTAATTTTTCATCAATATCTTACACAGGATTGACAGTGAATATCATCTTTGCAGATGATACAAGCCTGTAAAATAATCAACACAATAGAGGGAAATGTGTTATTTTCAAAAATTTTTTGAAATAATTGGAGGCGGCAAAGAAGTTTGGGGGAGAGGGGTTAAAACAGATAAATGCAAGGGAAGGCCATGGGGGAAAAAAAACCATTTAATTTATTACATGTTAATGAAAAAACCGGGTTAAAAATTACATGGGAAAAGGGCTTTGGGAACCTTTGGGGGACAGTAAAATTAATTTTACAGCCAGTTCAGACACAGCTGCCAAGGGGAAATAATTTATGGGGCTTGGGGGTAAATCACATGAAGAAAAAATTCCCATTAACAATCACTGGTTTTAGACCCACATGGAAAATTGTGTACGTTTTGGGGAACCAGTGAAGGGAAAAACATTGTAAGAGCTTGGAACAGGAACGGTGCGGGCAAAAAAAATAATAAAAAAACCGGGTGGACTGGAAAAAACCCCAAAGAAACGGAGGGTTATTTAGTTTAGAGAAAAGACCGTTCGAGGGAACATAATAAATCTGTATAAAAACGTCAAAGGACAATATAGAGATATTCCCAAGTTTTTATTTATTACCAGGGCTGTATCAAGAACAAGGGGGGCATCCTCTACGTCTTGAGAAAAAAAAAGTTTCTCATAAACATAGAAAGGGATTGTTTACTGTTAGAGCAGTGGGGACTGGGGAAATTTCCCTCTGCCAGAGGAACTTGTCAAGGTGAATTCAATAACAGAGTTCAAAAAGGGTTTAGATGCGTTTCTGGAGCGTAATAATATAACAAGTTATAGTGTCTAGGATTCTGGAGCGAGGTCGTTGATCCAGGGATTTTTCCGATTGCCAGATTGGAGTCGGGAAGGAATTTTTCCCTAAAATAAGGACAATTAGCTACTATCTCATTGGGGTTTTTTGCCTTCCTCTGGATCAACGCCTTGGCACAACAGGCTGAACTTGATGGACGTCTTGTCTTTTTTTCGGCCTTACAAACTATGAAACTATATATGTGCTGTGGGACCTATAAGCTATCTATATACCCGCTGGGGGACATATAACCTGCCTATATACCTAATGGGGGACCTATAACCTTGCCTTTATACCTACTGAGTTACCTATAACTTGCACATGTACTCGCTGGTGGACCTATAATCTGCCCATGTACTAGCTGGAGGACCTATAAACTTCCCATTTACTCGCTGGAGGACCTATAAGCTGCCCATATACCCGCTGGGGGACCTATAACCTGCCTATATACCTACTGGGGGACATATAACTTACTGCGTTGTGAAGTAATAATAATAATAATCTTTATTTATATAGCGCCAACATATTCCGCAGCACTTTACAATTTGGAGGGTAAACGTACAGACATTACCATTAAAAGTACTTACAGATGAAAACACAAAGGGGTGGTGAGGGCCCCTGCTCGCAAGAGCTTACAATCTATTAGGGTGGGCGGGGAGAGACGAAAAGGGGAAGAAAATGCTAGATTTACAATGGTCCAGCCATGTGGCATAAATATGGGGTTGTTTTACATAGAATTCGGATGAACCTGTCACCCTCTATATACCTCTATATACAATTAAGTGCCGAAAATGAGATGAGTGCGCTAGGGAGTGTGGGGGGAGGGGGGTGTTAGCATTAGGGATTCTGGTAGGCCAGAGTGAGAAGATGTATTCTCAGGGCCCTTTTAAAGCTATGAGAGTTCTGAGTGTGCCTGATTGCCCGCGGTAGCATTTTTCCAGAAACGGGTTTGCCGACTGTGTGAAGTCTTCGAGACGGGCATGGGAGGTTCGGATGTTTGATGATTTGTAACCTGATATCATCAGCAAAGCGGAGAGAGCGGGTAGGGTGGTGACAGAGATGAGGGAGGAGATGTAGGGGGGAAAGCAGCGTTGTGAGAGCTTTATGAGTGAGAGTGATAAAGTTTTATGTTGTATCCTGTACTGGATAGGAAAACCAGTGCAGTGACTGACACGGGTTTAGAGGCTCAGTATAGCGGCTGGAAAGAAAGACAAGCCTGGTTTGCTGCTTTTCAGGACAGACTGGAGAGGGGAGAGTTTTGCACAGAGGGAGACCGATAAGCAAGGAGTTACAGTAGTCGAGACGAGAATGATTAAGAGCAACAATGAGAGTTTGAGTTGTTTCCACAGTGAGAAAAGGACGTAGTCTGGAGATGTTCTTGAGGTGCAGGGTGACAGGAGCGGGCAAGGGATTGGAAAATATGGGACGAAAGACAGATCGGAATCTAGTATAACCCCAAGACAGCGGGCCTGCTGCCTGGGAGTATTATGGTGGGTGCCACACACTGAGACAGAAACGGCAGGGTAAGGTCTGTTAGTAGATGGTGGGATGACTAGAAGTTCAGTTTTTAGTGAGGTTTAGTTTAAGATACAGAGAGGACATGATGTCAAAAGACAGCAGACAGGCAGTCCCTGGTGTTTTGTAGCAGAGCAGGAGTGATGTCTCGGGAGGAGGTGTATAATTGGGTGTCTCAGCGTAGAGAAGGTACTGGAAGCCAAATCTGCTGATGGTTTGTCCAATGGGGGCTGTATAGATTGAGAAAGAGGAGGAGGACTAAGAACGGATCCCTGAGGAACCCGACAGCAAGAGGAAGAGGAGAGGGGGTTTAAGAACCTGCAAATGAGACACTGAAGGAGCGGTTAGAAAGGTAAGATGAGAACCAAGAGAGAGCGGTGTCCTGGAGGCAATAGTGCTGAGCTTTGCTGAGGAGAAGTTGGTGATAAAACAGTTTCAAACGCTGCAGAGAGATCCAGAAGAAGCAGCAATGAGTAGTTACCCTGAGATTTGGCTGTCAGGAGGTCATTGGAGACTTTAGTTAGAGCAGTTTCCGTGGAGTGTAGGGTGCGGAAACCGGATTGCAGCGGGTCAAGAAGAGAGTTAGCGGAGAGATAGCGGATTAGGCGAGTAGACTAAGCGATCCAGGAGTTTGGGGATGAAGGGCAGGTTAGAGACTGGTCGGTAGTTATCAGCGCAGGATGGGTCCAGAGTGGGCTTTTTTTAGTAAGGGGGGTTATAATAGCATGTTTAAAGGAAGATGGGAAGATCCCAGAGGAGAGAGAGAGGTTACAGAAATTTCAGTTATGTGAGAGATGATAGCTGGAGAAATAGACTGGACAAGGTGGGAGGGAATGGGGTCACTAGAGCAGGTGGTGGGGCGCGCAGACAGCAGAAGCCTGGACACCTTTTTTCTTCTGTCTCGGTCAAGAGCTGAGAGTAGGCTGGGGGATGTGCGGGGAGGGACCAAAATGGGCTTTCTGCTTGGGGTGTGAGATGAGATGTTTTGCCGGATTTTGTCAATTTTCCCCTTGAAGTGAGTGGCCAGGTCTTCAGCACAGAGGTCAGAGACCGGGGCCTGAGCTTTAGGCCTAAGAAGGAGGGGGATGGTGTCAAACAGGCGTTTTGGGTTGTTGTGTAAGGTTGCGTGAGGGAGGGAAAATTTTTTTTGTTTGGCGCTGTGGGAAAGGGCAGTTTTGAAAAAGTCCTGAGCATAAATTTGTAGTGGAGAAAGTCTGCAGTAGCTTCGACTTTCCCCCACAGACGCTTCCGCACATCTGGAACATCGCTGCAGATGGCGAGTCTGAGGCGTGTGCCATGGCTGTTGGTGTCTGACTCTGGTGGTGCGGTGTGTGAGCGGTGCCCAAAGTGTCCAGGGTGGTGGAAAGAGTTTCATTATATTGTTTGGACGCCAGGTCAGGGCAGGAGAGGGAGGAGATTGGGGGCAGTGAGGACGGTATGGTGTCTGTGAATTCCTGAGCGTTCATGGAGCGGATATTTCTGAACGGGAGACGGGCAGGTGTGTCCAGAGATTGGTGAGAATTAGTAATAGTGAAGGAAATAAGATTGTCATAATAGTCATTAAGCGGGTTGTTGAGGCCTCAAGTCGTTTGATAAGAGCTTAGCAAACGACTCCGGGGACTACTGTGGGGAGCTATATCTATCTATATAGATGCCTGAGGGAAGCTAAATCTATATACCTGCCTGAGGGGAGCTATATCTTTCTATAAACCTGCCTGTGGGGACCTATATCCATCTATATACCCGCCTGTGGAAACGTATAGTGCCTATTTGATGAGAGGAGCTACCTAACTGAGGGGACTTATATACCTATAAGTAAGTAGTTGCTGGAAAAGTGAGGATTCTAATATATTTGTGTCCAAATCTGCAGTGACGATTGTTGGCCAGGAGAAGTCAGCATGGTGATGTAGACCGGATGGAGAAGAAAAGGGAATGTGAACGACTCATCGGAGAAACATCACTCGTGAGTCACTAAATGTACCTGAACTGTAACCACCTATATGTGTGCAGTAATGGTGTGGCGGTAGTATTCAGTCACTATGTGGTGGTGATATGTGGCGGTATTATTCAGTCATTATGTGGCGGTAGTATTCAGTCACTATGTGGTGGTGATAAGTGGCGGTATTATTCAGTCACTATGTGGCGGTATTATTCAGTCATTATGTGGCTGTATTCAGCCACTATGTGGTGGTGATATGTGGCGGTATTATTCAGTCATGATGTGGCGGTATTCAGTCACTATGTGGTGGTGATATGTGGTTGTGGTGTTATGTTATTATTCAGTCACTATGTGGTGGTCATATGTTGTCATAGTGTGATGGTATTATTTAGTCACTATTTGGTGGTGATATGTGGTCATGATGTTGCAGTATTTGGTCTTTGTATGATTATAGGTAATTTTAGCCTTGGGACTCTGTTGGTGCTGTTATTTGGTAACTGAACGACCATTATTTTGTGGTTTTATACTCAGTACTTTGTGTTGTAGCTTTTGATATATTTTTATTAATATAAAATGTGTCATTCGGGGAGAGGGACATATCTTTAGACCCTTTGGGTATGTTCACACAGCGTCTTCACACCGTGTTAACATCCGCTTTTTAGATCCGTCTCTGGGACCGACAGGACGGACCCAGAGACGCATCTAACAATTAGCAGTGAGTTTATCACTGCGGGCTATAAGGAACACGCAGCGGCGTTCACATGAGAGATCGCCGCTGGGTGTTTCCATTGCGCCTGTCGGCTCCGTCTTTCAAAGAAATGACATGCAATTCTTTCAAAGATGGAGCCAACAGGCAGGAGCGAAACACGTAACGGCGATCTTTCATGTGAATGCCACTGCATGTTCCTCATAGACCGCAGTGAGATATCACTGCTAATTGTTAGATGCGTCTTTGGGTCTGTCCTATCGTTCCCAGAGACGGATCTAAAAAGCGGATGTTAACATGGAGTGAAAACACCATGTGAACATACCCTTTATGTTCACCACCGGTGTCCTGCTGCTATTAGGTGAGAGAGTCTAAGAAGCCCCAGTGCTCCATCTTGATTACAGGTTAGTGTGATCTTCGCTTGTGAGCTCGCAAGATCGCCATGATGTACCCATACGTCAAGTTGCAGGAACCTTGATGTATGGGTATGTCAAATGTCGGTAAGGGGCTAAAAATAGGGTGGCACATGTTAACCCCTTAAGGACCCAGCCTGTTTTGACCTTCCTGACAGAGCCGTATTTTTGAAATCTGGCATGTCACTTTATGTGAGAATAACTTTTTGACACTTTTACCTATACATGTGATTCAGAGATTGTTTTCTCGTGACACATTGTGCTTTAAGTTAGTAAGAAATTTTGATCCATACAATCCTTGCTTGTTTGTGAAAAATAACAAAATTTCATGAAAATTTGGAAAAATTTGTCATTTTGAAAGATCCAAAATTTCTAATTTTTAAATGTGACAAGGTAAATGCAACATAATATCAATTCCCCCAGGTCTGCCGTTTTTAGAGATATCCCATATGTGGCCCTAGTGCATTATTTGGCTCAACCATAAGCCCCAGAATAGGAGGAGCACCTACTGGACTCTGGGGTCTCATTTTCAATACGATTTTATTTAGGTGCCATTTCAGGTTTGAGGACACCCTAAGGTGCTAAAACTTAATAAACACCACTAAAAAGACCCAATATTGGAAACTACACCCCTTAAGTTATATATCCAGGGGTGCAGTGAGTATATCGACCCCACAGGTGATTCACACTTTTTTTTTTTACATTAGGCTGTGAAAATTAAAAAACATTTTTTTTTCCAATAATCTGCAATTTTAGCTTAAAATGTTTCATATTTACTTGGAATCCTGGAAAAAAGAACCCCAAAATTTTGTTACGCACGTTCTTCCAAGTTTGGCAATACCCTACATGCGGGTGTAAACTGCTGTTTTGGCGCATGGCAGGGGGTACAAGAGAGGGAGCGCTATTTGGCTTTTGGAACGCAGATTTTGGTGGGGCCATGTCACATTTGCAAAGCCCCCAAAGTAGCAGAACAGGTGAAACCTTCCAGAAGTGGCCCCATTTTGGATTCAACACCCCTCAGGGATCTCATCTAGGGGTGTACTGTGCATTTTGGATGCAAAGGTGTTCCATAGTTTTTTTTAGCATTGGGCCATGAAAATGGGGGGGAAAAAACGCAGTTCCGCCATTGTTTTTTGGGTTTCAATTTTACAGCGTTCGCCGTGCAGTGTAAATGACAGGATAACTTTACTATGGGGGTCGGTACAGTTACATTGATATAGATTTTATATAGTTTTTTCTGTTTTATTACTTTTACACAATAGAAATAGGTCTATAAAAAATTGCGTTTTTATGTTGTCCTATTCTGACAGCCATAACTTTTTATTTTGCTGTGTGCAGAACTGTGTATGGACTTGTTTTTTGCGGGATGAGTTGTTGTTTTTATTGGTACCATTATGAGGTGCATATGATGCTATGTTCACTTTTTATTAAGGTTTTTGTGAGACGTTTTGAACAAAATACAGCAATCTTGGTAGTGTTTTTTATTTTTTTATAGCGGTCACTGTACGGTATATATGACATGCTAGCATTACTCAGCAGGTTGATACGATTACAGTGATACCAAATTTGTATATTTTTTTTGTGTTTTACTGCTTTTATACAATAAAAACACTTTTATTCAACCAGGATAACACGTTTTTGCATCGCCATAGTCTGAGAGTCATAGCTTTTTAATTTTTCCGTGTTTGGACCTGTGTAGGGGCTTTTTTTTGCAGGATGAGTTGAAGTTTTTATTAGCATCATTTTTGGGGGGACAAGGCTTTTTGATCGCTTTTAAATCCATTTTTTTGAAGGCAGTGTGAAGAAAATACGGCAATCCTAGTAGTGTTTTTTATTTTTAACAGCGCTCACCGTGCAGTATCCGTGATAAGTTAGCTTTACTCTTTGGGTCGATACGATTATGGCGATATCCTGTTTATATAGTTGTTTTATGTTGAAGCACTTTTAAAAAAAAAAAAAAGTGTTTTTAGTGTGTAAAACTATTTTTATGCATCGCTGTCTTCTGAGAGCCATAAATGTTTTATTTTTCCTTATACAGAGCTGTATAAGGACTTTTTTTGTGCGGGATGAACTGACGTATTAATTGTTACAACTTTGGCGTTTATAGGAGTTTTTGATCGCTTTTTATTCCATTTTATGTGCTGCGGTATGAACAAAAATCTTAATAATGTGATTTGTTTTTTTGGTTTTTTTTTGCGGCGTTCAGCGTTCGGGTTAATTAGCATGATATATTTATAGGGCAGATCGTTACGCACGCGGCGATACCAAATATGGGTACTTTATTTATTTTTGATCTTTTTTGAGGCGTTTGTAAAGGGGAAAAGGGCAGTGTACGTATTTTTATTTTATTTTTCGTGTTTGTGTTTTACTTGTTTTTCACTTTTTTTACTTTTTTTTAACTTTTTAACATTTTTTTTTTTTACTTTTCCCCATAGGGGATTTGAATGAGAGATCTTCAGATCCACAAATACACAAATAACCTATTATTTATAAGCAATCGTATGCACCTTTTGTTTGTTCAGTCGGAATGCGAGTCTTCCATAGCTCGCATATTAAACATCTATAGCAAATTGACCAAACTTTCTTAAAATATTTTCTCCTTTTAATCATGAACGATACAAAAAACAGACAACAGTCTTTGAAGTCATAGGAAAAGGTGCAATACTTATCGCATTAAAGCTAGTCGGCAGGAGCCGTCCGCACACCCGTGCGACGTTTCGAAGAATGAACTTCTTTATGAAGCTTGATAAAGAAGTTCATTCTTCGAAACGTCGCACGGGTGTGCGGACGGCTCCTGCCCTCCAGCTATCCTCATATCTAATACCATTGAAAATATGGACTACGCTTTAATGCGATAAGTATTGCACCTTTTCCTATGACTTCAAAGACTGTTGTCTGTTTTTTGTATCGTTCATGATTAAAAGGAGAAAATATTTTAAGAAAGTTTGGTCAATTTGCTATAGATCTTCAGATCCTTCATTCAATAGGAATCAGTACATAGCTTGTTGCTATGACTGGTTCCTATGACAACTGTCAGTCACGATGCCGGGCCATGCCCACAGGGCACGGCCGGGCATCGTGACGTCACAGACAACCCGGAAGGCATTCTGTGCCCTCCGTGCTGTCTGTCAGAAGGCAGGAGCTGCACAGATCGAGCGATCCGTGCAGTTGCTGCCGCCGACAGAGACGCAGGAGGAGCGATCTCCTCCTGCTTCTCCCTTAGTTATTGCGACTCGATCGTCACGATAATTAAGGGGTTAACCGCCCCCCCCTGGAGTGATCGCAGGTCGGGGCCGACGCTGCGGGATGTCAGCTGTAATATACAGCTGACACCCCGCGCCGATCGCGCGAACTCTGCTTTAGAGTTCGCGCGATCCTCAGGACGTATGCATACGTCCAGGTGCGTTAACCCCCAAACGACCTGGACGTATGCATACGTCTAAGGTCGTTAAGGAGCTGAAACTCCTAAATCCTTCATCCAGTTTTAATGTGGATACCCTCAAATTAAAGCTGAAAGTCTGAACTTTGTGTCCATTATATAACTATAACTTGAATGTTTCAGTAAACAGGTTAAAAAATTTGTGTCCATGTACAAATATATATGGACCTAAGGGCTTGTCCCCACAGCAAGGGTATTTGGACGGTTTTTCAGATGGTCTGCGGTTTTGAAAACCTGCAAGCAACTCTCTCCCATAGACTTCAATGTAAAAACCGTCCAGCAGTCCCTACTGCACTGTTTTTCCGCCGGGCGGTTTTTCACACTGCCTGCAGTCCGCTAAACATAGAACATGTTCATTCTTCCGACCGGTTTCTAGACAGAAGATTAACATTGGAGTCAATGTAAACCATTCAAAACTGAGCAAGCGGTTTTTGCCTCGGTTTTTGGGCGGTTTTCGTTTTTTGCAAAAAAAAAAAGTGAAGAATGATCCCACCTATAGTGCGTGTGTTTTGGAGGTCCTTTTGCACTTTTTTTTTACACAGGAAGGTCCTGCAAAGCACTTCAGTGTCAACGAGAGTCTATAAAATCCTCTTTTTAGCCTAAACTAACCACATTTTTATCCTGTTAACATGCACATGTGCTTAAAGTGAAAGTGAAAAAGTTGGCCTTTGTGCATCATTGTTAAATTGTGGAGATAAAAAAAATCACATGGTTCTTGCACCAATCAGGAATACTTTTGCACTCAGTACACTATTCAGCTTGAAAAACAGTCCCAAACAGTTCAAAAACTGCTGGAAAAACCGTGACAAAAACAGTTCAAAAACCGAAAACAGACGAAAAACATAGTTTTTTGTGACAAAAAGGGCGCATCCCCACGGCAATGAACAAATACTGGTCGGTTTATCTGACCGGTATTTGTCCTGTTTTTGTGCCGTCCCTGCGGCCACGGGAGGGGCGGCTTTTCTCCGCGATGAGCGGAGAAAAGTCCTCCCCCGTCCTCCCCCTTCACATTGACATGCACATATTCCGTCCGAAAACCGGACGGAAGAATGTGCATGATCAATGTTTTGTGGGCAGAAAACCCGTGCAGTGGGGTCTGCTGCACGGGTTTTCCATAGGAGCCCGTTTTCGGCCATTTTTTCAGGCGGTCTGCAAAACCGCAAACCGCCTGAAAAACCGGCCGAAAACCCTTGCCATGGGGACATGCCCAAACAGTCCAAAAACCGCTTGAAACAACAGTTCTGCAGAGGTAAAAACAGAGCTGTTTTTGTTCTTTGCTGTGTGAACATCCCCTAAGGGCCCGTGTACACGGCAATGGACAAATACCGGTCGGTTTATCCCTTAGGGCATGTCCCCAGCAAAAGGGTTTTTGGATGGTTTTTCCGACAGTTTGCGGTTTTAGAAACCGTCGGAAAACCTGCAACAAACTCTCTCCCATAGACTTCAATTGAAACACTGCCCTGCAGTCCCCACTGAACGGTTTTTCCGCCGAGTGGATTTTCAGACCACCGGCAGACCACAAAACATTGAACATGCACAATCTTCCGACCGGTTTCTAGACGGAAAATTAACATTGGAGTCAATGTAAACCGCTCAAAACGGTTTCTGGCGCGGTTTTCGGTTTTTGCAAAAAAAAGAGTGAAGAATGATCCCATAGTGGGTGTGTTTTTGGAGGGCCTTTGCACTTTTTTTTTTTTTTTTTTTATACACAGGAAGGAGGTCCTGCACGTTATTTTACTTCCTGGTTTGGATGGAAGAGGACACACCAGCATGCCTCCAAAAAAGTACCACCGCATGGACATGGATGTCAGCACACTGATCTCTAAGGTGAGTGTCAGTGTGAATGAGGGTCTATGACATCTTTTTAGCCTAAATTAAGCACTTTGTTATGTTGTTAGCATGCACATGTGCTGAAAGTGAAAATCTTGGCCTTTGCAGCATTGTGAAATATAGTGATTTGTTTAACTATTTGTCATAATGACACTAGGCCAAATTTGTTTACATATTGTGTTATGGCGGTGTTTTTTTTACCCAAAAATAATTTTGGGGTTCTTTTTTCTATTTTTTCATACAGGTACATGCCCACCCCGAGCTGTGGGATGTCAGACCCCGGGTACTGCAACCGAATCCTTAAGAGCAAGGCATGGCTTCAAGTCCGCGAGGTGTTGTACCCGGAGGAATGGAGCAGGTATGATACCCGAAAGCAGGGGCTCATGCGTAAGTAAATTTTAATATTACTATTGTTGTCGTATTGGTTCTCAATGTCATGTGAATTTACTTTTTTACACTGGTCATCCACCATTCCCTAATGCGTCGCCTGTCACTTCAAAACGTTGTCAGTTCCAAAAGGTGGCCTCATGTGGTCACAGCATTGATGTCCCCTTTTACAACTTACAGGTTGTGGTGAATGTGGGAAAGCCAGAAGTAAAAAGTCACGTGTCATACACCTTTAAATTTAACTCACTATAATTTCTTCAACAGTGAAGGATGTCACAAAACGTTGGAAGAACGTGCGTGACCGTTTCGTCAAGTGGGGAGTGAAGTGGGTCCTCTCCCTCCCGTCGGCCAAAAATCGCCCACATGGATGAGCTGATGTTTATCCTATCACAGCGGCAACTCCGGCCATAAGTACTTATTTACGTCACATGTCTCTGCACCTTACAAAAATAGAGGTTTAATATTTGTTTTTGTTTACTCCTAGGACATCAGGCAATGTTGCTTGTGCCACCAAGATCTGATGAACATCAGCAGAGGGAGAGTGACCCCATCCCCTTCACGGAGTCCAGAGCCACAGATGAAGCAGCTGGGGGAGATGAAGAGCTGCCGGGACCTTAAGGAGTGGGGCACACCTCTGGGGACGAGACAACGGCTGCAGCGGCCTCTGCGGCCACCCCAGAGCTCACCCCTACACCATGTCCCGGTTCCCCCCCATGCATGTCTTCCAACGTGGGGGTGAGTCAAAGGACCCACTGTAGGAGGGACAGAGATAGGGATGGAGAGACCGTAGCTCTGTTCTTCATACGGCGGGTCGCCGGCGAAGACAATCGGGACCATTTTGCAAGAGATATTGTGGGTCGCTGCCACCACCTTCATCCCAATCGTCACTAAGTACAGTATGTACTGTTTCGCCGGGGTGGCAGCCTTTGAATCACCCCGGCCTCTGCCAGAGATCGGTGTGATAATATCGTCCGTGCGGTGATTACTGGGCATGCCTGTTGCGCCTCTTCCACCAGCCCTTAGAGAGCGAGTGTTGGGCGAAATTGCCCTTGCAGACCCCTTTTTTGTCCACCCCCACCTTGCCCCTATCCCGCCCATGTTTTCCAGTCCTCCTCCACCACCTAAAACAAATATCAGTGGCACACTAAAAAACTAAGTAAAACATCAAGGTATATAGGAATTTTTGAAAATGCATTACTGCTAAGGAAAATATGAAAACCTGGGATTCTTAGTTTGCAGTTTTTGATCAAAAATTGTTTAAGCTCACCTCCCAATAGCGTCAAGGGGATCCCAATACAGGTGAGTCCCTAACACTAACATGTTACCTCACTAGGAGTCCATTCAGACTACAACATCTCAGGGAGTGATAGGAACTTGCTACTGAATTACCCTGCACTGGTTTAAAAGAGGTAGGCGGAGTGCAACAAGTCAATGAGGTTGCCATTCCTCAAATAGACTACAAAAATTGGGTAGGCTGTGCACAACCATATATTTTTAAAAACATAAGCATAGGTGCACACTGGCAAGGCAATAGCATACATCTAATACAAATATCAGTGGCACACTAAAAAACTAAGTAAAACATCAAGGTATATAGGAATTTTTAAAAACGCATTACTGCTAAGGAAAATATGAAAACCAGGGATTCTTAGTTTGCAGTTTTTGATCAAAAATTGTTTTTTTGATCAAAAACTGCAAACCACCGCCTCAAGCCCCTTACCACCATCCCCCCACTGCTGGGGCACCGATGTACAGAAATTGGGTGCCTCAATACCCCAGCAGTTGGTACCAACATGCCCCACCCCCAGATCCACAACCAGTACCACCAACACACCTTCCCCATTCGTTCCTTTCAGATTTGTCCTCCCCTGCCTATCACAGTTTGAATGATTTTTGTTTTCTTTTTTTTTAGTGATCTGTAAGGGCAATTTCGCCCAAGACCATCTTTGATATTTGTTAATAATTTAATTTATTGTTAGTCTATTTATGTTATTTAAGTTATATTATGTTATAAAAAATTATTTATTATTTTATTACAAATTATATTGTTGTCAGGGTTGGGAAAGTTTTGTAATCGGGTGGGGGGGAACATTGATTTTGTAAAGTTTTAAAATTATTTTTACTACATAAAAAATATTGTTTTCAAGTTTACAGATATTGTGTCCATTTTATTTAGCTATTAAAGAAATGTAGTTTTTCATTTACCAAGATATTAATGAATATATTTAATATATGTCAATTAAGTATCTAGATGGGATTTACATCCTAAGTAAATTCCTATATAGATAATTAATTTCTACCAAATAAAAATTTTTTAGGTGTCAGACATCAGTCTCCAAAAAATGTCCTTGCTGTAATAAAAGGCCAATTGGATAATATCTATTGGTCATTTATTATTACAAAGAAATAATAGTATAGTATTTTTTGAAAAGATACAAATCCAGCATGGAAAAATACACATAAAGAATCACAAATATCACATTTAATTTGTAAATAAATTTAAAAAAACTTACAAAATAAACTTTTGTGTTTTGGTTTAAAAGTGGCCACAAAGTTTTGCAGACAGGCATACAACTATTGTCAAAGTATAAGTGACTCGACAAGTGACGTTTCGGTCCAAATAGACCTTTCTCAGAAAGTCACGATGTGTAGAGAGGTATGGAAATGGAGCATGGGCCGTAGCCCTAGAGAATAGCCCTAGAGGCTTCTATTCTCTAGGGCTACGGCCCATTCTCCATTTCCATACCTCTCTACACATCGGGACTTTCTGAGAAAGGTCTATTTTGACCGAAACGTCACTTGTCGAGTCACTTATACTTTTGCAAAAAAATCTGGAGCCTGTGGATTAAAAATAAAAGTAATTTCTTTGCATCACTTTTTGTGTGCAGTCAATTACCTTATAGGTGTTTGTTGGTGGAATTATTTTCACCTATTTTGACCTGCACCATAGTACGGATCAAGCATAGTGTGTGCCACCCTACTTATTGAATTTTTGTACAACTATTGTCAGACATCAGGGCTGGTGAGAGCTGGCACCGTGGTGGCAGGCAAATTGCCAGCGAACTGCACCTTGGGTACTCATTAAATAGTTCATGAAAGTGTCTCTCATGTGCACTGCAGAATCAGACAGACGCCCAGGTGGGAAAGGCAGCCGATAGACTTGGAAAGCGGACGTGAAGACCCTCCACTTATTTGTCAGAATTCCACTACTTTTCTGGCACGGCTTAACATGGCATTAAATACCCACCTCGGCACATCCAGTGTCCTTTGTGGGAATGGCCGCAGCATATTGGTCATCAGAGGAAATGCCTCATCTGCGACAAACACAAAGGGAACTGGATCAGTGGTCTGGGGAAGTGGTCTTGGTGGTGGCAGTGTGAGCTGATCTTGCAGCACTGTACGGCCAAAAGAAGATGTCAGCAGTGCCCTGGAGTCCCCTGTACTGCCATAGGCGCCGACTTCAATAGCCACAAACTTGAAGTGCACATCAGCCACCGCCATCAGGACAACAGAAAAATATTTCTTATAATTATAATATATGGTTCCTGATCTCGGTGGCTGCTGTACGCGTATGTGCTTACCGTTGATGGCACCTAGGTAGTTCAGGAAATTTTCCACAGATTGAAAATCTTCTGCAATATCGGCTGTAAATGCCACCAGATCACATCACACGTTTCCACCACAATGTTGCTGACGGTGGTCTTCCCAACACGGAACTGCAGGTGCAATGATGCGTAGCTCTCACCAGTTGCCAAAAACCTAGGTGAAAAAAAAAAAATTGGTTACTGAAATTGGTTACTAAACACTGAACAATGAACATTATACATGATCACTAAAAAACGAAGTTTACTTCATACTCTTTTAAACTATAAAAAAAAAAAAGTTTGAAATATTTACCGTAAAGTAATTAGCAATCTGTCAATAAAACTGATGGCTGACCGCATCAAAGTGTCCTGTCAGCTAAGGTGTGGCCCCAGAATGTCAACCAGTCGGTCAAATGCTGGAATCGTAATTCGTATGTAACGGTCTGCGGTAGTGGATCCGCTGGACCACCGCAAGCGATGGTGGAAGCCCACACCAGGGAGCGGAATCTAAGTAGGTCCCGGTTTTCACCAGAGCCCGCCGTAAAGCGGGATGGACTTGCTGCGGCGGGAGTCTACCAGGTCGCTATCACTGGCGGAACTTGCTTGCGGTGGCGGCCAAGGGTAGGCGAGGTACAGATTCGTCAGGCAGGCTCGTAGTCGGGGACAGGCAGGAAGGTCAGGCCAGGCAGCAGAGATTCATGGTCAGTAGACGTAGGCAAGAGGGTTCGGTACACGGCAATCAAGACAAGGCTTCTGGAAAGCTTTCACAATAGGCAATGGGCACTAAAGATCCGGCAGGGTCACCAGGAAGAGGCCAGCTAAAATGGGAGCAGCGTCCGGTAATGGCCAATTACCGGTGCACTGTCCCTTTAAATTTAACACTGCCGGCGCGCGCCCTAGGGAGCGGGGCTGCGCGCGCCGCGGGACAGAAACGGACTGAGCAGGAGCGTGGCCGGGTAAGTGGACTTGGGCACCGGCAGGGGAGCAAGCGGACCCCCGACCCGACGTGAGGGACGGGGCGCCGCTCGGCAACGGGGCACGGACGCGCCCGTGACCCAGGACGGGGGTCGCAGGGGTGTCCGTGACCGTACCCTCCCTTTGCCCCCCCTCTTTCTGGAGTGGAGGAATCTCAGGATGATGCTGCGGTCCAGAATGTTCTCCTCCGGCTCCCAAGACCTTTCCTCGGGCCCGAACCCCTTCCAGTCAACGAGAAAATATTGTTTCCCTCTAGTCCTCCTCATACCCAAGATTTCCTTGACCACAAAGGCATTAGAGGCATCAGCCACAGACGAAGGAGGTACTGCATTCCAAGAGAAATGATTAAGGACCAGGGGTTTTAGTGGCGAGACATGAAAGGAGTTCGGGATGCGCAAGGTAGGAGGGAGCCGGAGTTTATAGGCCACTGGGTTTATGCGCTTAAAGACCTCGAAAGGTCCTTTAAAGCGGGGTCCCAGTTTGTAGGTTGGGACTTTGAGGCGGTCATATTTGGCCGACAGCCACACCTTGTCACCTGGGGAGAAGACAGGAGGAGGGCTTCTTCTTTTACTGCTGCGCCTTCTGCCCCTAAGCACGGAGCAAGATGGCGGGCCCAGGGACCGATATCTCAATCCTGGACCGAGGTAAAGGCTGGAACTTAACGGGGAAAGCCAGGGGAGAGGTGGCAGGGAGCGGCCGTCCCAAAAATGTAAAGGGAGAGGCGCCCGGGATCCAGCCCAGGGAATTATAAAAAATTTCGCCCAGGAAAGTAATTTGGCCCAGCATCTTCCCGGGCCCAAAACGAAATGGCGCGGGTAAACCCCAAAACCCCGGGTTGACTTTTCCCACCGACCATTCGTCGGGGGTGGTAAGAAGGAAGTCAAGTTTTCCCTGGAGTTGAAACAAAGGGCCCGCCAAAATTTGGAAACGACTTTCCCCCCCCGATCCGAGACGATCGCCGATCTCAGGGAAGTCCGTGAAACCAAAAAAAATTGGCAAAAAAAAAATAGCTCAGCCAGGCGAGGGGCAGACGGCAGGCCCGGCAAAGGGACCAAATGCCCTTTTTTGGGAAAACCGATTTTGGACCACCCAGACAAGGGGGTTTTGCCACCGAAGGGGGAAAGATCGGTTACAAGTCCATTGCTATGTGAGACCATGGTTGAGTAGGGAGGGGTAGTGGATTGGTAGGCCTGTCGGCTTGTGACGAGGTGTCTTGTTGCGGGACAAGACTCAACAAACCCCTTGACATTTTAAAAACAGGGGGCCCCAATGAACCAAAAAATTTCAGGAGAAGTTTTCCGGGGCCCCGGGTGACCGGCCAACAAAAGCAAGCCCCATTTCAGGATATGCTGCGAGCGCAGGGTTTATGTATTCTTCCCGGGGGGAACCCTTTCCCCGGAGGCAACCAGAGCTGCAGAGAAAAACGTTCGGGGGGGAAATTGCTCAGGAGTGTTTCCTCCCCCACCACGTGGGCATTTTTCCCCAGGGGCCAAAGGGGTCTTGAAATAAAAACCGGGAGAAAAAGAGCGACCCCCGAGCCGGGCGCGGGTTGATCGCGAGCCGTCTGGAGATACTGGATTTTTTTGTGATCGAGTAAATACAGATGGGATGGGCGCCTTCCGCAGAAAACGTATTCCTCCAGTGCCACCCTTGATGGCAATAGTCCCGATCCCCAAATCGCGTAGTTTCCTCTCGCCGGCGAGAACTCTTGGAAAAGAAGCCACACCCTGACCCTCTTTCCCCTGGTCCTTTTTTTCTGAGAACTCTCGCCCCCCACAGATGAGGCAAAACTTCCCGAGAAGGGTTTTGCGTGGTCTGGCCCCGACAGGAAAAAAGATCAGGGCAAAGGCAGTCTTGAGTTAGAGAATACCTCCTCGGCTTTGGAGGGCCAGCTAGAGGGTTAGAATTTTTTTTAGGAGAGCCACTAAGGAGCCACTAGCGTGGAGAAGTGTGAAATGAATTGGCGGTAAAGTTGCAGAAACCCCGGAACCACGTAGGGTCGCAGGCCGATGGTCGTGGCCACTGCAACCGGCCGACAGTTTGTGGTCCATCCGTAAGCCTTGACGGGGATGATGTACCCCGAAAAGGAAGGCTGGCTTGATGGAAAGGCACTTTCCCAGTTGGTACAGGTGGGGACTCGGAGACCCCCCAATACCGATGGGCGTGGCTGCGGTGGGTTTCAGATCGGGGGAGTACACCCCAAAAAGCGTCCAAATAGACCACGACACAAGTGTAGAAAGGGGTTTGAAGATGTTTCACAGCTCTTGGAAGAAGGCAGGTGCATTACAACAGACCGAATGGCATGACCCGATACTCGAAGGGTGCCCCCCGGTATTGAACGCCCCTTCCATTTACGCCCTTCGAAAAGGACCAAATTATAGGCCCCCTTCAGATCCAGTTGGTAAAGACCTTTGCTCCTCGAAGGCGTCAAAGAGTTCCGTGATCAACGGGAGCGGATATTTTTCTTTTACCGTGACTTTTCGGGCCGATAACGATGCGGCGAAGGAACCGTCCTTCTTTTCTACAAGAAGAACCGCCCCTGCGGGGGAAGAGGACTTTTGATAAAATCCCTTTTGGAGGTTTCCCCCGAATATCTCCGACATGGCTTTTCTCCGGAACGGACAATGGTAGACCTTTCCCGGGAGGACTGGACCAGGCAGTAGCATTGGGCAAAAGTATGGATGTGGTGGAAGGATCTCTGCTTGTTTTTTGGAAAACACATCGGCGAACTCAAAATATTCAGCTGGTAGACCGGGCAACGGCTCGCGGAGGGTCGTGCGAGATCAGGGAAGCACCGAGCGAGGTGCCACCAGACAGCGACTCAGGCAATTAGGACCCCAGCGAGTTACTTCGCCAGTCATCCAGTCCAGCGTAGGAGAGTGGAGCCATAGCCATGGAAGCCCGAGGAGGACCGCCGAAGAGGAGCGGTGCAACAAGTAGAAGGAGATTCTTTCCATATGTAGGACCCCTACGTGGAGGGACAATGGTTTAGAGATAAATTGTATGGTGTCGCTAAGCAGCTCCCCGCTGACCGAGTAAATCACTAGCGGCTTTTCCAGGCAGACCACCGGGACACGATACTGCATCACTAGCGACTGGTGGATAAAGTTCCCAGCTAAGCCCGAGTCCAGGAATGCCGAGACTTGAAATGAGAGTCCAGCATCGGTCACGACCTGTACCGGCATGATCAGGCGTGGAGGGAGGAATTTGCACCTAGGAATGCCTCTCCCACAGAACCTAGTTTCCCGCATGCTTGGGACGCTGGGGACAATTCCTCCGGAGGTGCTCTGGGCTGCCACAGTAGAGGCACAGGTTCCTTTGCCGACGCTGGGCCAACTCCTGCTCTGTGAGGTGAGCCCGATTAATCTGCATGGGCTCCTCAGTAGGTGTTGGCGACTGTGGCACAGGAGGCTTCAGGAACACCGGTGCCAGGCATGGGAACCGGCGAGGTTGGGCTAGCTCTTGCCGAAGTTCTTCTTCCCTTTAGGTGAAGCGTACGTCAATGCGAGTAGCCAACCGGATCAAGTCACTGAGGGAAGATGGGATGTCTCTCGTGGCCAACACATCCTTAACTTGGCTTGAGAGCCTCTTCTTAAAGGTGGCGCACAGAGCGTCCTCGTTCCAAGAAAGTTCTGAGGCTAAGGTGTGGAATTGCACCGCGTAGTCTCCTACGGACAAATCCCCCTTGCGCAGGTTTAGGAGGGCTGTCTCGGCAGAGGATGCACGTGCTGGTTCCTCGAACACATTGCGGAATTCCCTGAGGAAGGACTGTAGGTCCGCCGTTACCGGATCGTTCCTGTCCCACAGAGGTGTGGCCCATGCCAGGGCCTTCCCGGAGAGCAGGCTCACCACGAACGCCACTTTTGCACATTCGGACAGGAACTGATCGGCCATCAGCTCCACGTGCATAGAACATTGGGTGATGAACCCCCTGCAGTGTTTCGGGTCTCCTTCGAACTTGGACGTTAGCGACAGCCGGAGCTTGGGGCCCCCCGGAACAACCACGGGAGTGGCGAAGGTTACTGCTGCTAGGCGGTGACTAGTTGCTGCAACATGGTGGACAACTGGTTCAGTTGCTGCGCCTGTTGACCTAGTTGCTGTAACTGTCGGGCAACAATGGTCGTGAGATCCGCCAGACTAGGCAGTGGCACCTTGGCGGGATCCATGGCCGGATCTTACTGTAACGGTCTGCGGTAGTGGATCCGCTGGACGACCGCAAGCGATGGTGGAAGCCCACACCAGGGAGCGAAATCTAAGTAGGTCCTGGTTTTCACCAGAGCCCGCCGCAAAGCGGTATGGACTTGCTGCGGCGGGAGTCTACCAGGTCGCTACCACTGGCGGAACTTGCTTGCGGTGGCGGCCAAGGGTAGGCGAGGTACAGATTCGTCAGGCAGGCTCGTAGTTGGGGACAGGCAGGAAGGTCAGGGCAGGTGGCAGAGATTCGTGGTCAGTAGACATAGGCAAGAGGGTTCGGTACACGGCGATCAAGACAAGGCTTCTGGAACACTTTCTCAATAGGCAAAGGGCACTAAAGATACGGCAGGGTCACCAGGAAGAGGCCGGCTTAAATAGGAGCAGCGTCCGGTAATGGCCAATTACCGGTGCATTGTCCCTTTAAATTTAACACTGCCGGCGCGCTCCCAAGGAAGCGGGGCCGCGCGCGCCGCGGGACAGACACGGACTGAGCAGGAGCGTGGCTGGGTAAGTGAACTTGGGCACCGGCAGGGGAGCGAGCGGACCCCCGACCCGACGTGAGGGACGGGGCGCCGCTCGGCAACGGGGAACAGACGCACCCGGGACGGGGGTCGCAGGGGCGTCCGTGACATCGTACAAAGTTATAAAGCTTTTCCGGGAAGCTAAAGTTAAATTAAAACACACAAAGACAAAAATAAATAATAATTAACAATGAATTTTAGATTTAATTAACATTATGTAGCAACAGGGCAATACATAGGGAAAAACATCTATATTAGCTCAATATAAAAAAAAATATCTATTACCTTCTGAGCTCTGCATACAACTGTCAAATGTGACCTCTGCTGTATCTGAGGTGATTGATTGGGTGGACCCAGTATCGACGCCTTTCTGCAGCCTATCGGGGCAATGAAAAGTACAGGATCTTAGCAATTAACCTCAAATGACTGCATAGGAGAACATAATTTTAAAGAACGACAAAGATGTACATACCCTTCTACGTCAACACCGAACAAGGATATTATGCGCCACTGCCACCAAATCTCAAAATTGACTTTGACGAAGTCTGATTTGGGGCACCTCAGGCTACAGATCCCCGTCGCTACTGGTGCTTGATGGGGCGATGGTTGTTGCACGACTCATTTTAAAAGATTTTTTAGAATAGAGCCTAGAGCACACACAAACAATGTCTTGCTCAGACAATTCCAAGATGGCCACTGGAATCACAGGGAGTGACCACTGGGTGGAGATAAATAAATCACATGGTTTCATAATACGGCATACCTTTGCACTCAGTACACTGAGTTCAAAAACATTTAAAAAACCGCAGGGAAAACGGTTACAAAAACAGTACCAAAAACAGTTCACAAACCGAAAACCGCCGAAAAACAGACTGGTTTTGTAACAAAAACAGTCCAAAAACCGCTATAAATATGAGGCAAAAACAGAGCTGTTTTTGTCCTTTGCCGTGTGAACGCACTCTGTGTTACATTAGCTTTTTAGATCCTTCAGGACGGACCCAGAGACAGATATAAACAATTAGGGTGCGTTCACATGGCAAGGGACAAATACCGATCGGTTTATCCGCCGCGGGGGGGACGGGTTTTCTCCACGATGAGCGGAGAAAAGCCCTCCCCCTTCACATTGACTTGCACAGATTATGTCCGAAAACTGGACGGAAGAATGTGCAGGTACAATGTTTTGCGGCGGAAAAACCGCCAGGCGGAAAACCCGTGTGGACTGCTGCATGGGTTTTCCATAGCGCCCTCCTGCCCGTCGGCTCCGTCTTTGAAAGAATTGAATGTCAATTCTTTCAAAGACGAAGGCGACAGGCAGGAGGGAAACACGCAGTGGAGATCTCTCATGTGAACGCCACTGCGTGTTCCTCACTGCGCGCAGTGATAATCTCAATTCTAATTGTTTAGATCCGTCTCTGGTTCCGTCCTGTCTGTCCCAGAGACCATCTAAAAAGCGGATGTAACACGGAGTTAAAACGCTGTGTGAACAAGCCCTTAGGGCATGTCCCCACGGCAGAGAACAAATACCGGTCAGTTTATCCGAACGGCATTTGTGCAGTTTTTGTGCCGTGTACACGGCCGTGAGGGGGACGGCTTTTCTCCGCAATGAGCCCTCCCCATCCCCGTTGACATGCACATATTCTGTTCGAAAACCAGACAGAAGAATGTGCATGTTCAATCTCTTTCAGGCGGCCCGCAGGCGGAAAAACCGCCGGGCGGAAAACCTGTGCAGTGGGGACTGCTGCACGGGTTTTCCAAAGAGCCCCGTTGTGCTAGTTTGCGGCCGGTTTTTCAAACCGCAAGCCGTCTGAAAAACCAGCTGTCCCCACGGCAAGGGTTTTTGGACGTTTTTTCCGACGGTTTGCGGTTTTACAAACCGTCTGAAAACCTGAATCAAACTCTCTCCCATAGACCAATAGAGAAACTGCCCAGCAGTCCCCACTGAACATTTTTTCCGCCCGGCGGTTTTTCAGACCACCAGCGGACTGCAAAACATTGAACATGTTCATTCTTCCAACCGGTTTCTAGACGGAAAATTAACATTGGAGTCAATATAAACCACTCAAAACGTAGTGAGCGGTTTTTGGCACGGTTCTGGACGTCTTTTTTCCGGTTTTCACAAAAAAAAGTGAAGAATGATTCCACCTATAGTGCGGGTGTTTTTTGAGGTCCTTTTGTACTTTTTTTTTTTTACACAGGAAACTCCCACAAAGCACTTCAGAGTGAACAAATCCTCTTTTTAGTTTAAACTAACCAAATTTTTATTCTGTTAACATGCACATGTGCTTAAAGTGAAAGTGAAGACGTTGGCTTTTGTGAATCACTATTAAATTGTGGAAATAAAAAAAAAAAACACATGGTTTCTTACACCAATCTGGAATACTTTTGCACTCACTACACTATTCAGCTTGAAAAACAGTCCAAAAACCACTGGGAAAACCGGAACAAAAACAGTGACAAAAACAGTTCAAGAACCGAAAACAGCTGAAAAATAGACCGTTTTTTTGTGACAAAAAAAAACCAGTCCAAAAACCGCTTGAAATGGGAGGCAAAAACAGAGCTGTTTTTGTCCTTTGTCATGTCAACGCACCCTTAGGGCACGTCCCCACTGCACGGGTTTTCGGACGGTTTTTCAACCGGTTTGCGGTTTTTCAGACCACCTGAAAAACCGGCCGAAAATTAGCACAATGGTGCTCTATTGAAAACCCGTGCAGCACTCCCCACTGCATGGGTTTTCCGTCCGGCGGTTTTCCGGCCGCAAAGCATTGTGGAAGCACAATCTTCCGTCTGGTTTCCGGACGGAATATGTGCTTCTCAATGTGAAGGGGGAGGGCTTTTCTCTGCTCATCGCGGAGAAAAGCCCCCCCACCCCACCCCCGCGGCAAAGCGACCGGTATTTGTCCTGTGCCGTGAGAACGCACCCTTAAGGCATGTCTCCACTGCACGGGTTTTCGGACGGTTTTTAAGGCAGTTTGTGGTTTTGCAGACCGCCTGAAAAACCAGCCGAAAATGAGCACAACGGTGCTCTATGGAAAACCCGTGCAGCAGTCCCCACTGCACCGGTTTTCCGCCCGGCGGTTTTGCCGTCCGTGGTCCGCTCGCAAAACATTGAGCAAGCACAATGTTCCGTCCGGTTTCCGGACGGAATGTGTGCATCTCAATGTGAAGGGGGAGGGCTTTTCTCCGCTCATCGCAGAGAAAAGCCATCACACCCGCGGCCGTGGGGACGGCCGCAAAACAGTGCTAATACCGGTTGCATAATCGACCGGTATTTGTCACTTGCCGTGTAAACGGCCCCTTAGGAAACCGGAAGATTGTGCTTGCTCAGTGGCTTGCGGATGGCAAAACAGCCAGGCGGAAAATCCGTGCAGTGGGAACTGCTGCACGGGTTTTCCATAGAGCACCATTGTGCTCATTTTCGGCCGGTTTTTCAGGCGGTCTGCAAAACCGCAAACCGCTTGAAAAACCGGCCGAAAACCCGTGCAGTGGGGACATGCCCTTAGGGCTTGTTCACATGGAGTTTTCACTCCGTGTTACAAGCGCTCTGGCGGTCCCCAAGACGGATCTAACAATTAGCAGTATCACTGCTCGCTATTAGGAAGACACAGCTGCGTTCAGATGAGAGATCGCCGCTGCGTGTTTCAAAAGCGCTGCTCGGGTCCGTCTTGAAAAGAACTGCATGTCAACCCGTGTCGTGGGGACATGGCCTTACTGTATTTCTATGACAAGAGAAGGTGGTGAGGGGCCTTGCTGAGATCCTCTTCAAAAACAGGAGTCAGAAAAAAGAAGATACAACCTAGACATTTATTTTTCCGAAACTCAAAAATGTCACACCAACATAATGCAAATTAAAAGGAACAAAAATTAAGCAAATGAACAACACAAATAAAGCAAATACAGTGGGGAAAAAAGTATTTAGTCAGCCACCAATTTTGCAAGTTCTCCCACTTAAAAAGATGAGGGAGGCCTGTAATTGACACTATAGGTAGACCTTAACTATGAGAAACAATATGAGAAAACAAATCCAGAAAATAACATTGTCTGATTTGGAAAGAATTTATTTGCAAATTATGGTGGAAAATAAGTATTTGGTCAATAGCAAAATAGGTACAGTATGTTGGCTCTTTCCTCCATGCAGATATCTTCTAGAGCAGGTATCCTCAAACTGCGGCCCTCCAGCTGTTGGGGAACTACAACTACCATCATTCCCACTGTTATAGATTATATAAATGCATGATGGGAGTTGTAGTTTCCCAACAGCTGGAGGGCTGCAGTGTGAGGATGCCTGCTCTAGGGCATTGATGTTTTGGGGCTGTCGCTGGGCAACTGGGACTTTCAACTCCCTCCAAAGGTTTTCTATGGAGTTGAGATCTGGAAACTGGCTAGGCCACTCCTGGAACTTGAAATGCTTCTTACAAAGCCACTCCGTTGCCCTAGCGGTGTGCTTGGGATCATTGTCATGCTGAAATACCCAAACACATTACATCTTCAATGCCCTTGCTGATGGAAGAAGGTTTGATCATCCTGGTCCCTTTGCAGAGAAACAGCCCCAAAGCATGATGTTGCTACCCCCATGCTTCACAGTAGGTGTGGTGTTCTTTGGATGCAACTCCGCATTCTCTCTCGTCCAAACACAATGAGTTTTGTTTCTACCAAACAGTTCTACTTTGGTTTCATCTAACCATATGACATTCTCCCAATAGTCTTCTGGATCATCCAAATGCTCTCTAGCAAACTTTAGATGGGCCCGGACATGTACTGGCTTAAGCAAGGTAACACGTCTGTCACTGCAGGTCCCTGGCGGCGTAGTGTGTTACTGATGGTAGCCTTTGTTATGTTGGTCCCAGCTCTCTTCAGGTCATTCACTAGGTCCCCCGTGTGGTTCTGGCATTTTTGCTCACCGTTCTTGTGATCATTTTGACCACACGGGGTGAGATCTTGCGTGGAGCCCCAGATCAAGGGAGATTCAGTGGTTTTGTATGTCTTTCATTTTCTAATTATTGCTCCCACAGTTGATTTCTTAACACCAAGCTGCTTGCCTATTGCAGATTCAGTCTTCCCAGCCTGGTGCAGGGCTACAATTTTGTTTCCGGTCTTCACCATAGTAGAGTTTGGAGTGTTACTGTTTTATGTTGTGGACAGTCGTCTTTTATACTGATAACAGGTTCAAACAGGTGCCATTACTATAGGTAATGAGTGGAGGACAGAGGAGCCTCTTAAAGAAGTTACAGATCTGTGAAAGCCAGAAATCTTGCTTGTTTGTAGGTGACAAAATACTTACTTTCCACCATAATCTGCAAATAAATTCCAAATCAGACAACCTGATTTTTTGGGATTTGTTTTTTCACTTTGTCTCTCATAGTTGAGGTCTACCTATGATGTCAATTACAGGCCTGTCTCATCTTTTTAAGTGGGAGAACTTGCACAATTGGTGGATGACTAAATACTTTTTTTCCGCACTGTGTGGTGAAAATATATTTAATGTAAAATCCCCTTAAAAAACGAGGGGACATTCCCTCCATCTGGAGAAAAAAGATTCAATATTCAGAGGAGAAAGGACACCTTTACCATGAAAACTGTGCATCTGTTGAAAGCGAGAACAGTTGAGGGTTTCAAAAAAGGCTAAGATTACTACTTACAACTAAATAATATTAATATTTATGGTGCTGTATAAAGCATACAGTCTAATGGCAATTTTGGGATCAGAAATAAAATATTCCTATGAGGAAGGTTGGTTCTTGCCTAATGGATTCCAAAGTCTGCAACAGCTTAAAAATTCACTCTAACCGTCCCTTCATCCACATTTTCCCCACTCTTGGTTGAATTTGATGGACAGTTGTCTTTTTTTTTTTCAACCGTATTAAGTATGTAACTATATAGAAGTCCTTACATACACACATGGACAATATTGTTGGTATCCTTTAGTTAACCCCTTAAGCCCCAGGACTGAAAATTAGTTAATGACCAGAACATTTTTTTAGTTTTTGCCTCCTTGCGTTTCAACATTTTTAACTTTTTTAATTTTTTTAATGATGCAGTTGTATGAGGCTTTGTTTTATTCGAGACAAGTTTCTACTTTTTACTGGAATAGTTTAAGTTCACTTAGAAATAATTGCAGAATTTTGTAATTTTTTTACATTTTTTTTTGTACACCGTTCACATTTCACACTTAATAACTTGTTAGATTAATTCTACAGGTTATTCTGGTCGTGTGGATACCTAATATGTGTAGGTTTTTTGTGTGTGTAATGTATGCACAATTATTTTTTATTAAATATTTATCTTTATTTTATTATTTATTTATTTTACACTTTTTATGTTTTTTACTTTTTTTTTTTTTTTTTTATCCCATGAAGGGAAAACTGAACTGTTTTACACTTTTTTTTAACACTCAGTAATGTATTAGCATATTCATATATGCTAATATATTATAATCTGTGTCAGTCTGACACAGGCAGTGATCAGTACAGCACACAGTGTGTCCTGGTCACTGGCTTGTTACACAGACAGCTCTGGAGCCACTCTAAGTCCCCAGGGCTGACTGTGCAGCCGTTCCCCGGGCTCTGTCGGGTCACCGGGTGTTCCGATCACCCGATGGAGCAGAGAAACCCTTTGATTGCGCTGCAGTAACGCACTGCTGCAATCAAAGGGTTAAAGCACCGGGTTGCAGAGGTTTCCTCCGCTCCCCGGTGCTCGCAGAGGATGCTCTGGGATCGGGGCTGTGTAGTACAGCCCCGATCTAAGCGCAGCTGCGGCGCCGGGCGCCACAAACCCCGAAGTCTGCAGCGACACCAAAAGACGTCGCTGTAGATGAACGACCCACACCAGCCGATGTCAAAAATCGGTAAGCGGTCGTTAAGGGGTTAAAGAAAGAAAAACCCACAATATTCACTGAAATAACTTAAAACTACCAAAAGTAGTAGTAAATTTAAAATGACTAAAAAATCAAATAATGAAAATCACTGCATTTGAATTGTAGTTCAATTGAAAAAAAATAAAAAAAATAATGCCCTGAACATAAATAATAGTACCCTTAAAAAGGGTGAAATCCATTTACCAGAGGGACATTGTAAACTAAGGGATGTCCTGTAATTAGGATCACATGTTTTCAAACTTCTAATCAGTCAGTCTACCATATAAAGGATGCAAAGTAGTCACTGTGCTGTTTGGTACATATTCGGTGTGGTACACACCATGATACAGAAGGAAACTTAGAGAACAGTTGTCTCAGGATATTAGAAAGAAAATTATTGACAAACATGGTAAACGTTATAAGACCATCTCCAAACAGCTTGGTGTTCAAATGGCAACTTGTCCCTGCAGTTGCACAGATTATTCAGATATTTAAGATCTATAGGACTGTTGCTGACCTTCTTGTCAAGGCTGCAAGAAGATAATTGATGACTTATTGAAGAGACAGATAATACAATTGGTAACCAAAGAGCCCAGAACAACCTCTAAAGAGATTAGAGGTGAACTTCAAGGTAAGACAGAAAACCACTATTGAAAGCAAATTGTAAAAAAGCAAGACTGGAATGTACTAAACTGCATATTGACAACCATATTGTTTAAAATAGACAAATGAGACAAAACTCAATCTTTTTGCCACGTCATATCTGGTTTATTTTCATAGATTCACAGCTGCAAAAATTAAGCATAGAAAGGAAAACAACTGTTCCTACTATGTAACATGGAGAAGGCTTGATTATGCTTTTTGGTTGCTTTACTGCATCTGGCACAGGGTGTCTTGAATATGTGCAAGGTACAATGAAATCTCAAGACTATCAAGGCATTGTGGAGTGAAATGTGCTGCCCAGTGTGAGAAAGCTTGGTCTTAGTCGGAGGGCAATGGTGCTCCAACAGGATAATGACCCGAAACACACAGCTAAAAGCATCCAAGAATGGCTAAGAACATTGGACTAGTCTGAAGTGGCTTCTATGAGCCCTGATCTAAATCCTGTTAACTCCTTCCTGATGGGAGTCTTTTTTTGGTCACCCTAGTTTATCCCTCCTTGTCTTCCCAGAGCCATAACTTTTTTATTTTTCCACCTACATAGACATATCTGGGCTTTTATTTTGCGGGACCAAATGTACTTTCTAATGATGTCATTCATATTACCATAGAATATACTGGGAAACCGCAAAAAAATTCTAAGTAGGGCAAAATGTGAAAATAAATGTACTTGCGCCATGTTTGCGGGAGTTTTGTTTTTAAGGCATTCAATCTTCAGTAAAAATGATGTTATCTGTATTTTACAGGATGATACGCATCCACCAATACCAAAAGTAGGGATTCCGTTGCGTTTTGGTACCGTAAAAAAATTCAAACATTTTGTATTTTTTCAAATTGTGCTGCGGCGCCATTATCTGCAATCAATAACTTTTTTGTATGGACTTAAGTGAGGGTGCATTTCTTGCGGGCTGAAGTGTACTTTTTATTGCTATCATTTTAGAATTCATGCGACTTTTTTGATTAAATGTATTCCAATTTTTAGGGGACATGAAATGGAATTTTTTTTTCTACGGTGTTCAGCGTACGGAATAACTGTTATATTTTAATAGATCAAACTTTTTCAGACGTGGCGATACCAAATACAGTGGGGAAAAAAGTATTTAGTCAGCCACGAATTGTGCAAGTTCTCCCACTTAAAAAGAAGAGAGAGGCCTGTAATTGACATCATAGGTAGACTTCAACTATGAGAGACAAAATGAGAAAACAAATCCAGAAAATCACATTGTCTGATTTAGAAAGAATTTATTTGCAAATTATGGTGGAAAATAAGTATTTGGTCACCTACAAACAAGCAAGATTTCTGGCTCTCACAGACCTGTAACTTCTTCTTTGAGAGACTCCTCTGTCCTCCACTCATTACCTGTAGTAATAGCACCTATTTGAACTTATCAGTATAAAAGTCACCTGTCCACAACCTCACAGTCACACTCCAAACTCCACTATGGTGAAGACCAAAGATCAGTCGAAGGACACCAGAAACAAAATTGTAGCCCTGCACCAGGCTAGGAAGACTGAATCTGCAATAGGCAAACAGCTTGGTGTGAAGAAATCAACTGTGGGAGCAATAATTAGAAAATGGAAGACATACAAGACCACTGATAATCTCCCTCAATCTGGGGCTCCACGCAAGATCTCACCCTGTGGGGTCAAAATGATCACAAGAACGGTGAGCAAAAATCCCAGAACCACACTGGGGGACCTAGTGACTGACCTGACAAAGGCTACCATCAATAACACACTATGCCACCAGGGACTCAGATTCTGCAGTGTCAGACATGTCCCCCTGCTAGGAGAACTTGCACAGTTGGTGGCTGACTAAATACTTTTTTTCCCCACTGTATGTGTAACTCTTTTATTATTATTTTTTTTTATTTGTAAAATGGCAAAAGGGTGACTTGAACTTTTAATATTTTATTTTTTTACGCTTTAAAACTTTCTTTTTTTTACTTTAAGTCCCACTAGGGGGCTTGATCATTTATACAGCCTAATGCATTGTATAAACAACGCCTTCGGGTGTACCAACATGGCGGTTACCCCACTTCCTGTCTGGTATCGGAAGTTGAGAAATCGATAACATGGCGGCGATGGAAGCTTTTCATAAGGCTGGGCCCCGATCGCAGTGAGGAGTGCTGTACAGCACCATTTCTCATTGATTTTGACGCCGCAGCGTCTAAGGGCTTAAACAGCGCGGGATGGCGTTGGCTCCTTCCTGCTCTGTAACAGCTGAGTGTTAGCTGCAATTAGCAGCTAGCACCTGGTGGCTATGTAGTAGGATTGCAGCGCGTACTCATGTGTCCAATGTCCACATCTGTGGAAGGGGCTGGAACATGCACTCTGGAGAAGGCACCCTTCAAACCTGGAAGTCTCATTGAAAGTTACAGAAATGGTTTGTTTGCAGTGCTTGACTCAAAAGTTTGTGCAACAAAAGATTAAGTTAAGAGTACCAACATTTATGTCTGGGCCAGTTTCTTTAGTTGAGTTTCAGTAAATTTAAATTTATTATTACTTTTGTCAGTTTTAAGTTATTTCAGTGACCATTGTGGGTTTTTATCTTTTATGTGGAAGAGTAGCAACAACTTAGTCCACATTTGAATAACAGGAAAAGCTGCTGGAAGCTTTCTGTATTGAAGATAGGAGTGTTTTCCAGAGATGTTCTTTATGCAATATACTGGGGAAAAAATGGTGCTGTCCTCACCTAATGCCCAAAGGAGCAGTTTTTCCTTACACAGTACAGAAGATGTAGTACACTGGATTGTAGGGAGGGACTACTAAATAGTTAATCAGTGTGTGCATTTCACTAATAAAGATATTTTACAAGTAAAATGTTCTTAATAATTGGTTGCATGTTTCAATCAATCACATGCTGCTTCTGCGCCTTGTTCAACAAAATGGGTGTGGCTTCAGAGAAAAGTAGACCTGCCTTCATGTGCACCATCTTGCACCAAAATTTTGGCACAAATAATGACATAAAGTAAGCCAACTAACACAAGGTGTAAACCTATACTACAAAGATTTATCAACACTATGATATATGTAAAATATATATGGTATATTCTCCAGTCCATGGTTTTGAAGAAGCAAACGGAGTAAGTACAATAGGCCCTGATTACAAAGTTAGTTATAGAAATATAGCAAATCGCAACCCAAATACTGTAACATCCGTAATCCTTAATAATGTATGGTCCCACAAAAAAGTACTACTGCTGATATTTTCTCCATAGTTCTTTTACCTCACAATTTTCCAATCGGAGCACACAACCTATAATTGACGAGAACCAGAAAAGACCATAGGATAGACTGTATAGGAAGATAAAAATGTGTAGTGATTTTATTGTACTCACAAACATGGATAAAATCAAACATGGATGTAGCGTTTTGCTAACGAGCTTCTTCTGGGGCGTACCAAAAACATAACATTAATGGTTTATATAGCCCAAAAAAATGAAATCTTTTTACAAGCTCAATTCAGATACAGTGAAGGAAATAATTATTTGAGCTCTTGCTGATTTTGTAAGTTTGCCCACTGACAAAGACATGAACGGTCTATAATTTCAACGGTAGGTTAATTTTAACATTGAGAGATAGAATATCCAAAATAAAATCCAAAAAATCACATTGTATAAATTCTATAAATGTATCTGCATTTTGCTGAGAGAAACAATTATTTGATTCCCTACCAACCATTAAGCGTTCTGGTTCCTACAGACCAGTTAGACGCTCCAAATCAATTTGTTAGATGCATTAAAGACAGCTGTCTTAAATAGTCACCTTTATAAAAGACTCCTGTCCACAGACTCAATCAGTCAGACTCTAACCTCTACAACATGGGCAAGACCAAAGTACTTTCTAATGATGTCAGGGACAAGATCATAGACTTGCACATAGCTAGAATGGGCTACAAAACCATAAGTAAGATACTGGGTGAGAAGGAGACAACTGTTGGTTCAATAGTAAGAAAATGGAAGTAATACAAAATGACTGTCAATCGACATCGATCTGGGGCACCATGCAAAATCTCACCTCGAGGTGAGATTTTGCATGGTGCCCCAGATCGATGTCGATTGACAGTCATAAGGAAGGTGAGAGATCAGCCTAAAACTACACGGGGAAACTTGTTAATGATCTCAAGGCAGCTGGGTTCTCAGTCACCAAGAAAACCATGGGTAACACATTACGCCTTAATAGTTTAAAATCCTGCAGTGCCCCAAAGGTCATCCTGCTCAAGAAAGCACATGTACAGGCCTGTCTGAAGTTTGCCTATGAAAACCTGGATGATTCTTTAAGTGATTGGGAGAAGGTGCTGTGGTCAGATGAGACAAAAATTTAGCTCTTTGGCATTAACTAAACTTGCCATTTTTGGAGGAAGAGAAATGCTGCCTATGACCCAAGGAACACTGTCCCCACTGTCAAGCATGGAGGTGGAAACATTATGCTTTGGGGGTGTTTCTCTAATGGCACAGGATTACTTCATTACATCAGTGGGAGAATGCATAGAGCCATGTACCAGAAGACTCTTGAGTGACAACCTCCTTCGCTTCGCCAGGACATTAAAAATAGCAAGACAATGACCCAAAACATGCACTACCGTTCAAAAGTTTGGGGTCACCCAGACAATTTTGTGTTTTCCCTGAAAACCCATACTTTTATTTATCAAATAAGTTGCAAAATAAATAGAAATATAGTCCACACATTGACAAGGTTAGAAATAATGATTTTTATTTGAAATAATAATCTTCTACTTCAAACATTGCTTTCGTCAAAGAATGCTCCCTTTGCAGCAATTACAGCATTGCAGACCTTTGGCATTCTAGCTGTTAATTTACTGAGCTAATCTAGAGAAATTTCACCCCATGCTTCCAGAAGCCGCTCCCACAAGTTGGATTGGCTTGATGGGCACTTTTTGCGAACTATACGGTCAAGCTGCTCTCACAACAGCTCAATGGGGTTGAGATCTGGTGACTGCGCTGGCCACTCCATTACAGATAGAATACCAGCTGCCTGCTTCTTCCCTAAATAGTTCTTGCATAATTTGGAGGTGTGCTTTGGGTTATTGTCCTGTTGCAGGATGAAATTGGCTCCAATCAAGCGCTGTCCACAGGGTATGGCATGGCGCTGCAAAATGGAGTGATCGCCTTCCTTATTCAAAATCCCTTTTATCTGTTACAAATCTCCCAATTTACCAGCACCAAAGCAACCCCAGACCGTCACATGCACTCCTCCAGCATCTTTTCAGTTATTCTGCATCTCACAAATGTTCTTCTGTGTGATCCAAACACCTCAAACTTTGATTTGTCTGTCCATAACACTTTTTTCCAATCTTCCTCTGTCCAATGTCTGTGTTCTTTAGCCCATATTAATCTTTTCCTTTTATTAGCCAGTCTCCGTTATGGCTTTTTCTTTTCCACTCTGCCCTGAAGGTCAGCATCCCGGAGTCTCCCCTTCACTGTAGACGTTGACACTGGCGTTTTGAGGTTTTTATTTAATGAAGCTGCAAGTTGAGGACCTGTGAGACGTCGATTTCTTAAACTAGAGACTCCAATGTACTTGTCTTGTTGCTCAGTTGTGCAGCGGTGCCTCCCACTTCTCTTTCTACTCTGATTAGAGCCTGTTTGTGCTCTCCTCTGAAAGGAGTAGTACTCACCGTTGTAGGAAATCTTCAGTTTCTTGGCAATTTCTCGCATGGAATAGCCTTCATCTCTTAACACAAGAATAGACTGTCGAGTTTCACATAAAAGTTCTCTTTTTCTGGCCATTTTGCGAGTTTAATCGAACCAACAAATGTAATGCTCCAGATTCTCAACTAGCTCAAAGGAAGTTCAGTTTTATAGCTTCTCTAATCAGCAAAACTGTTTTCAGCTGTGCTAACATACTTGCAAGGGTTTTCAAGGGTGTTCAAAAAATCCAATCGCATTCTTACATAGTTAGCAAACACAATGTACCATTAGGGCTCGTTCACACGGCTGATTTGGGCACTGATTTCAGCCGTACTGCGCGGCGTATTTGCGCTGCAGTACGGCTGAAATCTATCCCTGCCATTACGGTAATCCACAGTTCTCATAGAGAACTATGGAGAAAGTGACATGTCAATTATTTACGCCGTGTATGCACTGTAAATAATGACTGTCTATGGGGCCGGCGAGCTGCCGGCCCCCCGCCCGTCCACGCTGCACGGCAGCCGGCATAATTGCGAGGCAAAATCCGTCCCCGCAATTAAGTCGGCAATAAGCCGTGTGAACTAGCCCTTAGTACACTGGAGTGATCGTTGCTGGTAATGGGCCTCTATACACCTACAGTGCCTTGCGAAAGTATTCGAACCCCTTAAAATTTTTGCCACATTTCAGGCTTCAAACATCAAGATATAAAATTTTTATTTTTTTGGTGAAGAATCAACAAGTGGGACACGATTGTGAAGTGGAACGAAATTTATTGGATATTTTAAACTTTTGTAAAAAATAAAAAACTGAAAAGTGGGGTGTGCAAAATTATTCAGCCCCCTTAAGTTAATACTTTGTAGCGCCACCTTTTGCTGCGATTACAGCTGTAAAACGCTTGGAGTATGTCTCTATCAGTTTTGCACATCGAGAGACTGAAATTCTTGCCCATTCTTCCCTGGAAAACAGCTCAAGCTCAGTGAGGTTGGATGTAGAGCGTTTGTGAACAGCAGTTATCCGCTCTTTCCACAGATTCTCGATTAGATTCAGGTCTGGACTGTGACTTGGAAATTCTAACACCTGGATACGTTTATTTGTGAACCGTTCCATTGTAGATTTTGGTTTATGTTTGGGATCATTGTCTTGTTGGAAGATAAATCTCTGTCCCAGTCTCAGCTCTTTTGTAGACTTCAACAGGTTTTTTTCCAGAATGGTCCTGTATTTAGCTCCATCCATCTTCCCATCAATTTTAACCATCTTCCCTGTCTCTGCTGAAGAAAAGTTGGCCCAAACCATGATGCAGCCACCAGTATGTTTGACAGTGGGGATGGTGTGTTCAGGGTGATGAGCTGTGTTGCTTTTACGCCAAACATATCGTTTGGCATTGTGGCCAAAAAGTTGGATTTTGGTTTCATCTGACCAGAGTACCTTCTTCCACGTTTGATGTCTCCCAGGTGGCTTGTGGCAAACTTTAAACAAGACTTTTTATGGATATCTTTGAGAAATGGCTTTATTCTTGCCGCTCTTCCATAAAGGCAAGATTTGTGCAGTGTACGACTGATTGTTGTCCTATGGACAGACTCTCCCACCTCAGCTGTAGATTTCTCCAGTTCATCCAGAGTGATCATAGGCCTCTTGGCTGCATCTCTGATCAGTCTTCTCCTTGTTTGAGATGAAAGTTTAGAGGGACGGCCGGGCCTTGGTAGATTTGCAGTGGTCTGATGCTTCTTTCATTTCAATATGATTGCTTGCATAGTGCTCCTTGGGATGTTTAAAGTTTGGGAAATCTTTTTGTATCCAAATCCGGCTTTAAACTTCTCCATAACAGTATCATGGACCTGCCTGGTGTGTTTCTTGGTCTTCATAATACTCTCTGCGCTATAAACCGAACCCTGAGACTATCACAGAGCAGGTGCATTTATACGGAGACTTGATTACACACAGGTGTATTTATATTTATCAGTAAATTTAGGACAACATTGGTTTCATTCAGAGATCCTCACTGAACTTCTGAGTGGTTTGCTGCACAGAAAGTAAAGGGGCGAATAATTTTGCACGCCCCACTTTTCAGTTTTTTATTTTTTACAAAAGTTTAAAATATCCAATACATTTCGTTTCACTTCACAGTTGTGTCTATCTTGTGGTTGATTCTTCACCAAAAAATTAAAACTTTATATCTTTATGTTTAAAGCCTGAAATGTGGCAAAAGGTTGAAAAGTTCAAGGGGGCCGAATACTTTCGCAAGGCAATGTATGTAGATATTGCATTAAAAACCAGACGTTAGCAGCTAAAATAGTCATTTACCACATTAACAATGTATAGAGTGTATTTCTGATTCATTTAATGTTAGCTTCATTGAAAAAACTGTGCTTTTCTTTCAAAAATAAGGAAATTTATAAATGACCCCAAACTTTTGAACGTTAGAGTACAGCCGAGGCAACAAAGGAGTGGCTCAAAAAGAAGCACATTAAGGTCATGGAGTGTCCTAGCCAGACTCCAGACCTTAATCCCATAAAAAACTTATGGAGGGAGAGCCAAGCGACAGCCTCAAAATCTTAATGATTTAGAGATAATCTGCAAAGAGGAGTGGACCAATATTTCTCCTGACATGTGCGCAAACCTCATTAACTACAAAAAACGTCTGACTGCTGTGCTTGCCAACAAGGGTTTTACCACCAAGTATTAAGTCGTTTGCCAGAGGGATCAAATACTTATTTCTCACTGCAAAATGCAAATAAATTAATATAATTTATGCAGTCATTTTCTGGATTTTATTTGGGATATTCTATATCGCAATGTTACAATAAACCTACCCTTAAAATTATAGACTGTTCATGTCTTTGTCAGAGGGCAAACTTACACAATCAGCAAGGGATGAAATAATTATTTCCTTCACTGTATATGTTTCTTTTGGAGCTATGACTTCTTCCTGGCCTTTCAGCCCATGTTGATACAGTACTCATTTCACTGTGGATAATGACACAATCTTACTAGCTTCCTCCAGCATCTTCACAAGGTCTTTTGCTTTTGTTCTTGGGTTGATATGCAAGTCAGACCAAAGCACGTTAATCTCTGAGACACAGAACTTCTCTCCCTCCTGAACGGTATGATGACTGAACATTCCCATCTTGTTTGTACTTGCATATAAATGTTTGTACAGATGAACGAGGCACCTTCTAGGTATCTGGAAATTGCACCCAAGGATGAACCTGACTTGTAGAAATCCACATTTCTCTTCCTGATATATTGGCTGATTTCTATAGATTTTCCCATGATGTTACACACAGAAGCAGTGTGTTATTAAAATACATCCACAGGTGTGTCTCTAATTAACTCAGATGTTGCCGTAAACCAGAATCAGAAGCTTCCAAAGGTATTATACCATCATATGAGCTGTCCCAAATTGTTTAAAGACATAGTAATCCTAGTGTATGTAAACTTTTGACTTTGCAGAAAGTAATAAAAATGCCTTCAAAAATTCTCTCTCTTTATTCTGGCATTTGACAAATATAAATAATTTTTGGTAATCCTATTGACCTAAAAGGGTAAAGGGTTTTTTCTTTTTTCTTGTCAGATAGTGAGAAAAACATGCATATATGGCTTTTTTTTATAGTGTATGTAAACTTTCTGGTTTCAACCGTATCTATTTCCCATTTATCATTCGTATTGACCATTCATTTATTCATCTATCCATTTCGCATTTATTAATTCACCCATGTGTCCATTTATATGGTCTAACAGCAATCTGGTATATTTATAAATTTTATCATTTTAAGTTGAATTTCATTACCTCTATTGCCAGTATCAGTGTCTGATTCATGTGCTCTCAGGCAGTGGCATCCTCTGCTGCTTGAGATTGTTACGGACATGCGCATAATGAACCAGCTGTACTGGATGGCCCAGACGTGCAGTACAGCCGTTCTTGACTGACAGCACACGGCCGAACTGATCTCCATTTATCACACTCTGGTTCACTTCCGGGGTACAATTATTGATATATAACTTACCAAATAGCTACATACTGTTTAAATCAAAGTTGTACTTAAAGGGGTTGTCTCGCTACAATGATTGCTTTTTATCTTAAAGATCTAGTAAAAACAAGTCATTTTGCAAAATTC
>JAODAL010010667.1:0-103916 GCA_025379985.1 Phyllomedusa bahiana | reverse complement strand
GCCTAAGAGGGGCAAACACCCAAAACAAGTGTGTGCAGATGAATTTCTGGTATGGCTCTTAATTCCTTTCATATTTCAAGGCTCTGTGAGTTAGGTGTCTCTTTATGAATGCTACATCCAAAAAGTGAACCTACGCTCCAGAGTCTCCACTCTTTTCTCATAGCCTTTTGAGATATATATGTATTTCAGGGGGCAACAAAGAGGTATAAGTCTCCACACCTACACGGTGCCTTCTCCTTAATCTGGAATCTTCCCCCTTTTGAGCTACGTCTAGAACCTGTATTTACTATTTTGCCATAGACAAACTTAAACTCTATCAGTTCTCTATCTATAAAACACTAAAACGTAACTTTTAGTGTTTTATAGATAGAGAAGTGATAGAGTTTAAGTTTGCCTATGGCAAAATAGTAAATATAGTGATAAAAAGTCACTCCGTTCTCTTGCGAGATTCCCATTGTTTTGGAGACGTCTAGAACCTCTCACCTAGCCAACCAGTATTCCACTCTGCTCTAATAGGGGCAAACACCCAAAGCAGATGTCTGCAGATGAATATCTTGCATGATTTAATCCCATTCATATTTCAAAGCTCAGCGAGTCGAATGTGATTTGAGGAATGCTACAGCCAATTGGTGGTGCAGTAGAGCTTTAGCTCTTTTCCTATGAACCTTTCTGAATGAGGGGGCAATGCATCAGATTTCTGTTGAAGCGTGCATCCATATGATGTGTATTATACACACAGCAAAACCTTTGCTAGGTCAGGGCATCTCCAAAATGGTGGCATCTCTCAGGACGGGATGGCACTAGGACGCACTATGGCAAGAAGAGAAGCTGGTGGAGGCCGTGTGACGCTCTGGAAAATGTTCTACTGGAAATCTGGGAATCAGGCATTTATATGGATATTACTTTGACATGTACAGTACAACCTACCTAAGGTTTCATGGCCATGGTATTCACTAATAGCAGTAGCCACTTTCAGAATCCTAATCTGCCCTGAAAAATTGTTCACAAATTATTTGAGGAACATATCAAGGAACAAGCCTCTTGAGAAAGCTAGGCGGCGAAACGTACGTCGAGGCGGTTTGTGGCCGGTCGCATGTCTCTTATTCCTGTAATATAACTTTACATTTGTAATTATATTATTACGATTTGATATTTTCTGCAGTGCTCTGGGTGTTTCATGTCACTTGGTATATTACTATTGTAATTTATAATATGATGCATTGTGGTTCATTTATTTTGTTTTCCCAGTGTTTTAAGTGCCACACTGTCCTGCTTTTTTGTACTATGTATGATTTTTAACAGTTTTTTTTAGCCGTGATTAAAAACATTGTGTCAGTTTTGTGAAAGTAATTTGTTTTTAATAAAGTTTATTATGGATTTTTGACAATTTTATATAGATTTTGAGCCATCCTTTGTTTTGGTTTATATTTGGTATATTTATGGTGACAGTTGTTTAGTTGACCTGCTTCTGAATTGGTATTACATATCAAGGAACAGTCTGCAGGTAGCAGTCACAGGTTGGTGCTCCGGCAGGAAAACGTAGCGCCACCTTCTACAAACAGCGGTTTCTATAGCTCCGGCACACTGCTCCCGACCAGTCCTAGATAAGGAAGACAAAGCTGAAGGGAGACCTTTTTCGGTCTAAATACAAGCTAAGGCTTGGCATTAAGGAGTTACATATTAAGTGGCTTAAGGAGTTAAGAGTAAAGCAAACATAAATGATATAATGGCGCTATCTTCTAAGTGATATGAACCCATGAATAACAAAAGTAAACACTACTATAAAGAGGCATTAAGATGGTTGCATAAGAGATATATAGGTGCATATACTGTATATAAAACGACTATGGAAATGTAATGTAACAACAGGCTGAATGATATAATCAATGGGCAGCCGAGTGTGATATAAGGCTCTGTTCACATCGGTGTTAAAACTTTCATGTAACAGGAACAGTGCCGCACGCAGTGCTAACTGGTTAAAATCCTAGAACCCAATGGCAGCCATTGTAAAGGGTTGTCCACACAGCATGGTTTATCGGTTGTATTTCAGACGGTTTGCGAATTTGGAAACAATCTGAAAACCGACCATAAACCGTCCCCATAGACTTTAATAGAAAATCTGTTCAGTAGTCGGCGTTCTGAGAAACATTGAACATGCACCATCTTCCGTGCGGTTTTCGGGCAGAAGATGATGGTTACGGGGGACGGGCGAATCCACAAATCGTGGACAGAACTATCCCCGAAAACCATCAAAAGACAACAAACTACCGGCCGGATTCTAAAACACAATCGGAGCGGTATTTTGTATATGCGCCCTAAGGCAATAACGTATATTGGGCGATGCTGGTTTATGGCGTATGAGGATCTGTCTCAGTTTAAAATCCATTTTTGATCCATTGTATAATCCCCAAAAAAATTCTTTACAATGTCGATATAAGCAGAGCAGTCTGCCCGTCACTCCACGACACCTAAGGAAAAGCATACAGCACACTAATGTAAGAGGCAGCACACGTAACGCTTCCCATGAGAGAGAACAGCTGGAAGTTACACAGATCTTATCCTATAGGAATGGGCCGAGTACTACAACATAATGCTCTACAAAAGTAAGAGGCCACCCTGCTCATTCTAGTCACAGCACACGTCTATGATAAAGAGCACATTCACGTCGAGCTAGAAAAACACTTGTGCACAAACAGAACAGAGATGTCATGTTAAATGTTTTAGAAGTTTACCTTGGTCGCGGGTGATGAACCCTGTGGGGAGGTACTGATCATATTGGACCTCGCCCAGTCTTCTCAGACTAATATTAAAATGTGACCTAGAAATACACTAGGTACACAGCTTTTACAGACCGGGGCCGTAGAGTATAAAGACCGCGCCCCGTGCGGTGCGGGAGCAGTGCGCGGCCATTAGTGAAAGTGTCCCACCCTCCCTTCCGTTGGTAGCAGTGATGGGCGAAGGGCGTTGGTGAGTGGCTCTTGCATTGTTGGCGGGGGGGTTTTGGAGCGACTGTTTTATTGTCACAGTGGCTGGTGCGGGATGGGGTACTTGGAGTCGGTGTAAATTGGTGGGGGGAGTCAGGTGCGCTTGGCTCCCATTTTTGATTTGGGCTGGCTGGCGAGGTGGGGAAACCACAGGGCAGGTCCTATGGGAAAAGGTGGTTAAGAGGGGGTTTTGGTTTCCCTTGAGTCGGGGGTGACGGCTGAGGGTAATCTAAGGAAACGGAGTAACAGGTTTTCGCCACACCTTAATATGATTCAATAGCTCCAAGGACCTCAGCCCCAGATGTCCGGAATTTTGAAAGGAATGTTTTGGGGAATGGTATTACATTGGGATGGTGGTATACCGGGGTTCTTCCCCTTTAAAGGTTATTTATGTTTTATTTTTTGTTTTTAAAAAATGGCTGTGTGGCCAATTTATCCAACCTTGTCTGTGTTTTTTTGGGGGTCTTTTAAAAGGGGGAGGGTTGGAGGGTTGGGCCCCGGGGTTTCAGCGGAGAAAAGGCGTGCTTGGGTCATTTTTAGGGGAGTTCAAAAGGCTTTTTTGGACCCGTTTTTAGGTGCTGTTTGGGGACCTAAACGGAAAAAAAAACACGCAGGGGTTTTTGGGGATTAAATTGCTTTAAATGTAAAAATCCCATCGGGGGTTTCAGATGAGGACGCTGATTGGGTTTTACTTGCATCTTTCTGATGCGTCTTTCAGATTCATTTAAAGAATAGACATGTCAATTCTTGATCCGTTTGATGCAGCAAAAACAGAGCCCTGTTTAAAGCTATAGGGTACGTTCCTGCTGCAGCAAAAACACATCCAAACATGCACCTGCCTGTTGAATGTGTTTTACGGATCAAAAACGTATCCAAAAGCTGGGGTAAACTCCCGAAGGCCCTATTTTGGCTGTTGTATCTCCACAATCAGGCTGCACATGTCAGACAATGGCCACGATTATGTTATTGTGTCTTATTAAGGTAAATGTCAGACCCATCTTGTAATCAGCGACTCATGTGAAGCAGTCAAGATTGAATCGGGGAAAGTAGGCCACTTCAAAACATGCTGAAATAATCAAGTTACAAAGAGACAAGGCTATGAAGACTTCTATCAAAAACCCACTGCCTGTCACATCCGAGGCGGCTCCGATTGTTTCATGGATGCTATTAATTTCCGCTGCAAAGACAAAAAATGAGGCTCGGATCTGATCTAACAACCTTCATGTGAGAGATGTGGATACGATTGGACAAGAAAACCTAAATTATAAAAAAAAAAAAAGGGGAAGAGAAAGAGGGAAACTTGGCCCGAGACATCCTAAAAAGAAAACACTAAGCTGAAATTCAATGCAATGTGTGGTATGTGTTATTATATTTATTTATATTATATATATATATATATATTATATAATTTAATATATATATATTATATATATATTTATATATATATATTTATAACACTATAACAAAAAATTTATAAAAAAAAATATATTATAATAAAACACATATACTTTAAATCACAACACACATATATATATATATAATATATTTTTAAATATTATATATTTTATATATTTTATTTATATATTTTAACACACACACACACATTTTTCATGAGTTTAAAAAAAAAAAAATTTAAATTTTTTTTTAATTTTTTTTTTAAAAAACAATTCTAAAAAATCAAATTTAAAATTATATACAAACCCCCCCTGCTGGTAGCAGCTATAAATATGTATCATTTTTAGACTAAACTATAAAAAAAAAATGACATTAAAATTTTTTTATGAAGTTACACAGTATAAATGATAAGTGCAGGTAAAAAAATAAAAAAAAAAATCCCTCTATGGTAAATAGAGTTTCTCCCAAAAAAAAGTCACCTATTGTAAGCCCCTTAAAGGGTTTTCGTGCTTCAAACACCAATTGGTAAGAACAAATGCAAGGCCACACAAAGTGCACAAGAATGCAACCTACAGCGGGGGCCTCTCCGAATGTAGATGGGTCACCACAAAGCTTTTTCAGCCCTCCAAGCCAGAAGGCCCCGAAATGGTCAAGAATTGCTTTGTGCTGAAGTGCTGCCGAAGAAAATGGAAAGACCAACTGGCCTCTGGCTTCACTAACTCATGTCCTCAACAGTCCATGCAGCGGAGTTCTGTTGAAAATGTAAATTATGTGTGGGTGGATGCGTTGTTCACATTTTTAGAGTTTTTATTACCCCCTATACCATTACAAGGCCTTAATGTCAGCAATTATTTACATTCCCCGACTTAAAAAATATTAACTCTTCAAAGACAATATTTTAATCAAGAGAAAAGTAGTGCCCCCACATCACCCACCTTAAAGGAGTTTTGCCACAAAGTAAAATTTGACGTGGGAAGCTGGCAAATGAAATAACATACATTTTCACCATTCATTATTAAAATTCTGCACCGTTTTTGTTTTAGCTGCTCCTTTAGTGATCCATTGTTTACAGCTCATCTCCAGGGGATACGACCAGGGCTGTGAACTCCTCAGTCCTGGTCGCACATGCTCAGACATCACTTCTCCTCTCAGGCAGCTACTGAGTGTTCAAACCCCAGGTGCTGTCATTCTACTCCCGTTCTCTGTACTTCTTAGTAATTAGTCAGACAGTGCAAATAAATAAATAAAAAAGAAACCTCAATCAGGTTTGTGCATTGATAAAGAGAAAAAAAAACAAAAAAACACAGGTTTGTTTCCTGCATGGATTTGAACCTAGGACCCTTGTGCCTGGAGGCAAAAACTTGACCTCTCAGCTACTCACCATGCTTTACATAAACAGACCTTTCTTTGACTACAGAGAGGAAAGGCCTGGTGATGTCATCCTGCTGGGTCACGATATGCAATTCAAACAAATCACACACACACACCCTTCTTAGCACACACAGCTGAAGAGCTGGATGCAGGAGGTATGAAATAAGATTGTGGCAAAACCCCTTTAAGTATAACCGAGATAACAAGGAAGTTCTGGCTGAGCAGGCGTTTCAGACTCTATCCTCTGCTACAGAAGAAGGTACCAGCGAGCAAGAACTAGTGTCCTAGGCCGTGTCAAAAACAGCAATAAGGTACATACGCCCAAGTCTTAATACTGCTACAGCTCCTTTCACATAAAATAACCCATTTGATTAAGGCGGCTGTGTATCTGCACTGTGATTTCAAGTCTGTAGAGGTGCCCAAAGCAACCTACTAGGTCTATATCTCTATGGTCATCAAGAATGATCTCTGAATGAAATGTTGTTTAAAAAAAAAAACAAAAAAAAAACGCTTAGGCCTCGTTCACACGGCTTATTCTGGGACTGATTGGAGCTGTATTGCGCGCCGTATTTGCGCTGCAGTACGGCTCCAATCCGTCCCAATAACTACGGTAATCCACAGTTCTCATAGAGAACTATGGATTCCGTCTCTTCTCCCCACTCGTACAATACGACATGCACATTATTTACGGCGTGTACGTGCCATGTACAATGAATGTCTATGGGGCCGGCGAGCTGCTGGCCCCCCGCCCCACCCCCGCTGCACGGGGAAATCCGTCCCCGCAATTACGTCGGCAATAAGCCGTGTGAACATTGCCTTACACTCAGGGCCGCCATCAAGGCAGTACTACCGGTACTGCTGTCCGGGGCCCGGAGGAAAACGTGAAACAAGGGGGCCCGGTGAAAGCAGGCCCTCTTGTTTCACGGACGGCTGGGCTGTACTGCGGGAGGAACCAGGTTGGGCTGCGCTGTGGGAGGAGGGGCCCGACCACACTATTAGAGGCACCAGGAGGGGCCGCAGCGCGTTGTGAGAGGAGCGGTCCGGCCCGCAAAAGAACGAGGAGGGGCGCGGCGCGCTGTCGGAGGAGGGGCGCGGCGTGCTGTCGGAGGAGGGGCGCGGCGCGCTGTCGGAGGAGAGGCGCGGCGCGCTGTCGGAGGAGGGGCCCGGCGCGCTGTCGGAGGAGGGGCCGCGCGCTGTGGTGGAGGGGCGGCGCGCTGTGGGAGGAGCGGTCCGGCCCGCAGAAGTACGCGGAGGTGCGCGGCGCGCGGTTGGAGGAGGGGCGCGGCCCGCAGAAGAATGAGGAGGGTCCGTCGGAGGAACGAGGAGGGTTTACACTGTGGGAGGAGGGGCCCGGCCTCAGATGCAGTCGTAGCTAAATGCATTTACATAGAAAAAGGATTGTTCTCTTAATTACTTACTTCAGTACAGGAGCCGTGACAGGACAGGAACCGCAGCTCCCCTCTCTCCATGTGCGCGCACCGGCCGGGATGCTATGATACATGTGCAATTAAATCAGTGAAGCCCGCCCCACTGATTTAACACTGTGTAGACATCCGGCGGTGCCGCGCACATGGAGAGAGGGGAGCTGCGGTTACCTTGTCTGTCACGGCTCTGTACTGAAGTAAGTTAATTAAGAGAACAATCCTTTTTCTATGTAAATGCATTTAGCTAGACTGCATCTGAGGCCGGGCCCCTCCTCCCACAGTGTAAACCCTCCTCGTTCTCTGACGGACCCTCCTCATTCTTCTGCGCGGCCCCTCACCCACACTGTAGACTTTTAATTTTGCTTTTGTTTGGGACCTCTTGCAGGGCCCTAAAATGCTGCATCTTGGGCCGGGTGGCATCTTGCGGGCCCTAAAGGTGTGGGTTGGTGGGCATCTTGCGGGGCCCTCCCTAAAGGTTGTTGGGCGGGTGGGTCTCTTGTGTGGTCCGAAAAGGGTGAGGCCTCTTTTAGGGCCCAGAGGTGTTTTTTTTTATTGTCCTCTTTAAGAGCCCTGAAAAGTGTTGGGCCTCTTGTGGGGCTCCTTGCAGGTCTCTTAGATGTGGGGGCCCTATCTACTATCTACTGTGGGCCAGCTATCTACCTACCTTCTGGGGGGTCCCTACATACCTACTGGGCAGGACTTATACCTATCTACCGACCGTCTGGAGGCCCCTATCTACCTACTTACTGGGGGCACTCTACCTTCTGGGAGCCCTATATACCTACCTACAAGAGGGGAACCTATATTCCTATTTATATGCTAGGAGTCTTAATGAACTACTTCTACAGGAAGCCTATATATCTAACTACTTGGTCACTAGGGGTGTAATTATTACCATTTGGGGCACTATGTATTGGGAATTTGTACATTTGGGTGGGGGCACAGGTGGAAAGGTGATAGAAAAATGAGAAGTCTCAGGTGTGTGTGTTGTGAATTCTTCAGGGACAAGTGGCAGCCACGAGATGTTATCACTGTGGTCTGGAGCAAATGGGGAAGATATACTGGTTTAATCAGTAACATTACAGTGGTATTAGTCACCATATGGCCATGATATGTGGGGTATTATTTGGTCTTTGTATATTGTTGCTATTGGTATTATTGGCCTGGGTATACTGGTTTGGTCAGTAACAGTGGTGACACACGGTGATCATCTGGCGGTATTTGCTGGCTCCTGTATACATACTGACCCGCAAAATACAGATAAACTGTATATTATATAATCCAACAAGAACCAAATCAAAAAGAAATGGCGCAATTGCTTTTTTTTTTCCCTTGTTCATCACAGAAAAAAACTTTTTTCTGGTGTAAGGGGTTGTGGGTGGGGGCGGGGCAGCAAAGGGGCGGAGTTGGTAAGGGGCGGGGCCCAGATGCTTCAGCTGTATGGGGCCCTGAAACTTCTGATGGCAGCCCTGCTTACACTGAACAGAGCTCCAAACACCCACCAGCAGATCGTTTGATAAATGGATACGGCACTGAATTCGAGTGGTCACGCATCATTTACATTTTTCTTCGCTATTTTGCAGTTACTTTTCTACAGTACTGAAGATGCTTAACCTGATCCAAGACAAATCCCAGCTCATAAGAAGGTTCTGGATGGAGAAAAAGTAAGCTATTCATATACAGAAAGGAACGTGGGAAGAGAGGAAAGGAAAGAAAATGGCTGCAACAGAAGAGATGGACATAGGTGCACATCGGCACGGATTTATAACCCGAGGAACGCGAGTCCCTGCACCATTAAAGCAAATTTATTTTTCTCCATTACAAAGAGTGGTACATATCGCACATAAACAGACGTCACTTACGCGTTTCAGAGCAATTAATCTTTACTTCTAGCTAACGCATAATGAACCGAAACATGGAAACGCTGTCTTATGTGTGATACATCTCAATGTTTTTTAATAAAGAAGAAGTTTTATTGGTGCTGGATCGCTTTCCTTTTCCCTCAAATCTACCCAAATGGCAGAGTGGTGTTTCTCCTATGTGCACCTGCGGCACCATGCAAGAAAGAAAACTACACATATGAACTCCTAGTGAGTGGTAACTTTCTTAGGATATGTTCATACGGCTTATTTAGCCTCGTATTTCGGCACGCATTTCACCACGTATTGCACTTCATACGCGGCAAAATGTACGGTACAATTACGGTAATTCATAGCTCTCAGAGAGCAATGGATTGTGCGTCGTCTCCCTGCGCATACAATACAATCGTATTGTAAATGCGGGGGGGAGGGGGGGGGAATTAAATGTCGCCGCTGACAATGCACGTCAGTGGGGCCGGCTGAGTGTCCCACCGTCTGCTTTGGAATTACGCGTGTGGTTCCAAGACACACGGCGTATTGCGGCACATAATAAGCCGTGTGGACATACACTTAAGGTTTTTATATTTACTCTTTTATTACTACCAAGACAAACTGTCTGGGCAACACTGGAGTCAATCTTTAGTTTCCAGTTTAACCCAAGATAAGCTGGAGCCCACTGTCTGCTATACAGATGCTCATGTCAGTGCATGAGAGATAGTCTAGTGCAGTCATCTAAATAGACATAGTAATGGAAACATTTCTATCGCCAGTTTCTGGTTAAAGGTGGCAAAAGAAAAAATAACTAAAATATTTGTGACCATCACTAATGGCCATTCTTGAAGGGGAATGCCACCTCAGGCCTTAAAGGGGTTTTCTCATCACTAGCTTTCGCAGACTTGAGCCGTTTCCGTCTATTACAGCTTCAAATCAAGGGGCGTGTCTCTCCTTCCAGTAGGTGGGTCTTCCCTCACTGAAGACTGGTGACATCATTCTGTGTGAGCAGTGGAAGGGAGAGGATGTCACAGCTCTGCAGACGACCTGCAATGGTTCTCATGTCTGCAGAACTGTTAGCTCCTTCCCAGGCTGCACAAGCTCCTTGTAAGCAGAACACATACATTGTTGTAAACCGTTATAAATACAGCCTGAACAAATGTGAGGAATGCACTCTGCTCCCCCCTCTGTTATCAGGTATGAGGTACAGGGGAACATACTGTATAAGAGAGTGTTTTGTTTTTGTTTGTTTGTTTTTTGGGAGAGGAGGGGGGGATGAGAGTGAATCTAGCAGCTAGAGAGTAATTGCCCAGATCCTTCACATAACCACTTTCATTTTCCATAGCTCAGAAGGGAGTAAGCATAGAGTGCAGGCAGCCAGTCACAGCACAAGGGGCGTGTCCCAACAAGCTGAACTAAATAGTTAGCCAATCACAGAAAAGGGGGCGTGGCCCACCCACAGGCTGCAGTTTTGTGTGTAGAACACACAGATTAGCTCATATCTGCTGTACTATATGATTTAGGTAATGCAAACCAATAGCAAAAGTGCTTATTTTTACTGTCCCCATCATCACAGATATGATCTTTGTAGCGAGAAAATCCCTTTAACCTTTGTTTAACCCAGTGGAACATATCTACCACTGACTAGTATTTATTTTCTGTTGTATTCCAGATGCTGCCTGACCACTGTCATACTTTGTAACCGCTTCAGAAGGATATCTTTATCCAATTGTTATAACAGTCCTTCCATGAGCCTGTAGAAGAGCTTTCATCAGTAACGTTGCTGTAGTAATAATATAATGCGACACAGTAGACATTATTATAACTTCCACGTCCTCATAAGAGTTAAGTAGTGAATCTTCACGCTACTCGCTTATCTGGAGTACCAACTATTTCTATATGGCATTTGTCTGACTTTAGTGGTATTTGAGGTGGCCTATCTGCATTCTGGCACCCGATCTCGCCCTTGGAGTTGAATGTGCTGCCTGTACAATGAGCACTTCATGTTATTCATTATCTGCACAACATGCGCCATACTCATCAATACGATATACGCCATGATGATGCATATCGACCCGTTTCTCCAGGACAGCGCCAATCCGCAAATGTGTAGAAGCCATCAGATAATCCCTGTTAAAAACCCTTCATGTCTCCTAGCTTCTATGACTGCGTGAACACATAACTTTTATATCACTGCGTTAACATTACACTGCCCCAATTTACTTTTCTTCAGTACAAATCACAAGGGTTTCATGTGAAAGCATCCCTACAGCTATTTATCTCTTACGCCCTCAGTTGCTGAATACATTAAATTGTATGTTCTCAGCTAATTTGAAAGTGATGATCTAAGGAATGCAAGACCTCCTGTCAATGGCTCATTGTCATATGTTCATACTTTCTCTAGCATGAGATACATATATATAGCTTTTCATCAGTGCAAGAAATGTTCATGTAAGCCAGGGAGTGACACCATGGAGAAGGGCTGGGGAGACAAATGGCAAACAGGACAACTCTAGGCTTAATTAGAAGTGTACCCAGTTTATTTATTGTAGGCCTTATGTATTGGTAACAAAGACCTTCTTAGGAACCTACCTAGCACAGAATTAGTGAAAAATGTAGACTACACCAATCTGATGGACAAACAAAAAGTGAGGTAGTTGCTATCATAATCCAATTACAGGCAGTCTTACACCGTTCCGACTTACGTCTGTGCCCAAGTTACAAACGGAGTCTTATGGGGCATGCTGGCACTTGTAGTTCCATGTTCCACAGCAGATAGCAGCTGTGGAATGACAAGTTCCAGCATGCCACAGCAGAACATGAGGTGAAATCTTCTTAACAGGGGCACAGACAGCAAAACAAATGTAAAAACCCTTCCCTGCACTATCCAAAACTAAAAAAAAAACCTTTGGTGCTGGAGTTACATTTAATAAATATACCTGTTCCAATTTACATACAAATTCAACTTAAGAACAAACCTACAGTCCCTATCCCATTTGTAACCCGGGGACTGCCTGTACATTCCACCTGAAGCTCAAGAAGCTTATCTGTGGCTTCTCAGTGTGGAGTATGGACCATGGGAATCAGGAGTATCAAACTTATTTTCCGTGAGGGTCAGATCAGCATTATGCTTGCCCTCAAAGGTTCATTGTGTGCCATGTGGTCAGTAAAGATGTCTTTTAAGGTTGTTTAATAGCCAGCCCTTCTCACCTCTTTAGAACCGAGCTTCCTACGTTGGATGGGGGCTCTTAGTAGAACGGTCAGAGCTGTACCATCACCTATGAGTTGCTAAACAGAGTGGTGTGGAGGTGCACCCAAGATAAAGCCTGCCCCTTGCACTGGTGCTGCCACCCCTGTCAAGCACTGCCTGCATTCTCCAGAGAGAACTGGTCCTTACCTATTCTTGTTCAGTGTCTAAGCTCTTGAAGGCCACATAAAAGGATATGGGGGGGCTGGAATCAGCACGTAGACCTAAGGCTATTTCTACACAGCATGCAAAAATGATCATATTTTCAGCGGTTTTACGATTCTAAAACCGCTGAAAATATGATCATTTTGCATGCCCATAGACTTTAAGGGTATGTTCACACGGGGTAATTTCGGCACGCATTTCGCGGTGTATTTGCGCTCTAGTACGAGCGAGACGCGCACCAAAGTTCATAGAGAACTGTGGATTACGCCTCCTCTCCCCACTCGTACAATACAATCGTATTGTACGCGCGGGGAGATAAGTGACATATCAATTACTTGCGGCAAGTAATGCATGTCAATGGGACCGTCCGGCTGCCGCCCCCCCCCCCCTTCACACGCCACAGGAGTACGCGCTAATCAGCGCGACTCAAATCACCTGGCGTAATTGCGGCCGTACTGTACGCACCGCAATGACGGCGTGTAAACATAGCCTAAGAGAAAAAACGACCTGTAATATACATAGATTGTTTTTTTTCCAATCGTTTTCTGGCACAAGTGGTTTTAGGAACAGGCTGTAAAAACCGCCAGTGTCTGACGTCTTTCCGTCGGTTTCCCGTACATTCAACTGTATGGTCCGATGGGAAAAGAAGCTAAAACTGACCGCGTTTTTTGCGCAAAACGTGACAAAAACCGTGGTCGTGCATCGGACAAAAAACGGTCGACTTTCGGACAGTTTTTGTCCAATGCTGTGTGGATCCAGCCTAAACTTTGACACTTGATGTAAATGGTAATTAGGGCCATATTTACATACAGGTCTAGCAAAATTGTTAAGGATTTTGTCCATATTTTGGTGCATAAACCATATCTAAATCGAGATGGACACCCCAACATGTGGACTTGGCCTTAAACTCAGGTTACATACAATTATTTTGTATTTCCACCAATGTTTTTCATTATCCAGATGGAGCTTAAATGTATAAACTTTTAAGAAATATTTGAGTCTGTGTAGGGTGTGAGCCCATCTTACATTCCAAGACACACAAGAATTGGGTTACTGCAGAGTAATATCACCTCCGAGACCTGTATAGCATTTCAGCCTTCGAGTGCATACAACTCCGCAGCAAGGTAACATAATAGGTGGTCTGTGGAAGGGTCATGTGTGTAATCTGCTGAATGGATTCAATGCATTCTCAATGACACCAAGATTCTGTATTCTGGATGTCAACGATACTACAGTGCTTACTTCATGGTGTAATAGCATCAAAAGAACTACACTTGTATCATATATAATATTATCTTCCCCATTCCGCAGCAAAGTAGTAATGTAGCCATCCGAATGATTGACCAGCCATGTAACACATTGATGGCTCCATCAGAAAGAGCCAATGCGTTTACACGGCAAAGACCAAATACCGGTTGGATTTTCCAATCGGTATTTTGTCTTTTTTTGGCACACAGGAGGGCAGCTTTTGACTGTGGTTTGCCGATTTAGGCCCTCTCCCTTCACACTCATATGTTCATGTTCTGCCAAAAACTGGGCGGAAGAATGAACATGTTCTAAGTTTTTCGTTACCGTGTCAAAAAATGTCCGGTGGAAAATCAGTTCAGAGGGGACTGCTGCACAGATTTTCTATTAAAGTCTATGGGGGAGCGTTGCTCGTCGCTTTCCAGGTGGTTTCTAAAACCACAAACCATCTGAAAAACCGACCAATAACCCTTGCGGTGGGGACAAGCCCTTAGGGTGCGTTGACACGGCATTGGACGAAAACCGGATGGAAGATTGTGCTTGTAGAATGCTTTGCGGGCGGACAACCTGGGCAGTGGGGACTGCTGCACGGGTTCTCCATAGTGCTGCGTTCTGTTCTTTTTCGGACAGTTTTTCAGATGGTCTGCAAAACCGCAAACCGCCTCAAAAACTGGCCGAAAACCCGTGCAGTGGGGACATGCCCTAAGTGTTTCTCTATCCTGGCTAATAAAGAGTGGTCTTGTTTCTATAGGAAAGGCTTTTGGGATTTTTCATTATACATATTTATCGTTATCAGATGCTCAGCAAATGGTTTTATCTGCCTCTTTGTCTTGTTTTAGTTATGATAGAAAATGTAGGATGAAAACAAAAATTGCGTAAAAGGATGAGATCTTTATCTCCTTGTATTTACTACTGGCTTTTTAAGATTCATTCCCTCGGTCATGTCTGGGGCCTCCTACTTGACTGAGCTACACAAATATTACATAAGGAGGAAACAGACACAAAGCCATGGATGGACCAAGGAGAGGAGACTATGTGAAATATACTGAAAAGGTCAGTCATTATCAACATGACAGAGAAATGAACGCCTGGAATCTAGGCCGCAAAGTAGGATGTCATGAAGGAATAGATTTTTACTGGCAACAAAAGAAAATAACTTCCTTTCATCTGTTTCCCATTTCCTCATTGACAAGGAAATGGTTTTTTTTGGGGGGGAATAACGCACCCCTGACAGAAATATGAACCCATCTACTTTTGGTCAAACCCAAAAAAACAAAATGAACATCTGGCCACCAAAATAGCTTCCATCAATGAAGGTGAACCTGGATGTGTTTCATGCAAGTCATGTTAGTATATGGATTGTGGAGTGTGATTAAAGAGCTGACGGGTTCAGAATCATTCGATTCAATTAGTAGGGTCATATAAATCTAGCAGTAACATGCCGCGGGTGTCTCAATCCTAAGGAACGAACCAGTTGGGTCCCGTAATGCATAGATTTTATAATTAACCTGTTACATTACATCGTTACATAGTTAGTACGGTTTAAAAAAAAGTCACGTGTCCATCAAGTTCAACCAAGGGTGGGGAAAATGTGGTTGATGGGAGGGAGATAAGGATTTTAAAGGGGTTGTCTCGCTACAAAGAATAGCTTTCAAATTGTAGGGAACACAAAATAAAGACATTTTCCAAATATATTGCTTTGTTCCTCTGTTTTCCCTAAGGAGATACAAGTGAATTTATGACCTCCCTGGCTATTTCAGTTCCCTCAGTAACCGACCTGTAAACAATTCTCCCCCTGCTGTTTGTTTCAATGAGATAACAGTGAGTGATGTCATCACACAGGTCAGGGCAGTGTCCTGTGCTGCTCAGCAGTAAAAAGCTTGATTTATGTAAAATAAACAGAACTGTAATTAGGGCTTTTGTTTTGGGGATCAGATAAGAAGTCCTGTTAGTAGTTTGAGAAGCTAATCTGATCTAATTAGCATCTGAAAGCACAGCAGGGCACTGAGCTGTACAAGCATGGAGCTGTATGCAAATGAGTCAGTCTGAACCAGGAAGTGACAGAGTATTTCATTCACGCATTCTCTGAAACTCTGAAGGGAGACAACTCCTTTAAGCCCAGCCTCACCTCTGATTAATGCCCTGAGACCAAAAAGGCAAGAACCAATCTGCTCCTGTGGAGACCCCATCTCTGACCCAGAGCCGCCACCAGCCAGGATCCAGAATTTTACATAGCTACATACGCATTAATATTCTTTAGTTCCAGGTAGGTATCTAAGCCTTTCTTGAAACTCTCTACTGTTCCTGCTGTGACCAGCTCCTCAGGCGGCTATTCCATAGATTCACTGTTCTTACACTAAAGAATGCCTTTCTCCTCTGGAGATTGAATAACATTGGATCCCAGGATCTATTCTGTACTGCAGTTGTTTTTCCTTCCTTCTTTGAGCCTTCTATGATGGACCTTATGGGCCAGTGAGGATGTTTAGCAGCAGTAGGGCCACAGTGTTGCCATCTGCTAAACTTTACTGGTTGTTATGCTGCTCGAATAACTGGATCAGGTGAACACATGGTCGGTGGAGGGGTTCATTTCCACCCTCCTTGTATGTATGTCAAATAAAGACCAAATGTACATTTGAAGTTGCTTCATGACGTACAGTTTTCCATTTTCTTTTTGGGCGGCACTGTGTAACAAAACCAATTGGGTACATATTTTCCCTCACAAGTATAAGGGTATGTTCACACGGCGTAATTGCGGCATGCATTTCGTCATGTATTTGCGCTTTATACGCGCTGCAATTACAGTAATCCATAGCTCTCATAGAGAACTATGGATTACGCCTCCTCCCGCGCAAGCTCCCGAAACACACTATGTATTGCGGCGTAGTACGGCCGCAAACTTGTTGGACATACCCTAGTAACAGAGTGTGAATAGGTGGGAAGCCCCCCCCCCCCCCCCCCCCCCCCCCCCCCCCCCCCCCCCCCCCCCCCCCCCCCCCCCCTGGGGTCCCCCTGGTTGCTATTTTACAACCCCTGGTTTTGGGACTATTTCGCCAAGCAATTAAAGCCCCCTGTGAAAAAAGGGGGCGGGAAGGGGGAGAACCCAGGGGGCCGGGCCTCAGCCCGGCAAACATTAAACTTTTTCCCCCTTCTAGCGGGGCGTAATTAACGCCGCAGATAGAAAAGTGGACAGGGTTTAATTAACTCTTTCCCCCCGACCGGATTGGCCGGCGGAGGGAAATCGTAAACCAAAAGGTCTCAATGGAAACGTAAACTTACCGTATGGTGGGATGCCCCGTTTTGGCCCTTTGGCCGCACTTCGGCGCATAAACCGGACCGAATATACCGGCCATTTTAAGCCGTGTAAACAATGCCTTTAGGGTTAGTCTAGACCCCAGGTGTCAAAAATGCGGCCCTCAGTGTTGGGAACTACAACTCCCATCATGCATTTGTATAATCTATAACCGTGGGCATCATGGGAGTTGTAGTTTCCCAACAGCTGGAGGGCCGCAGTTTGACACCTCTAGTCTAGACGGACCCAAACACGCCGTGTGAACATACCCTATGGGTCGCTGGCAATCAAGAACATGCAGGTGTGAACAAAACCATAATGTTTTATTGAAGGGAACCTGTCAGGTGGTTTATGCTACCCTATCTAAAATCAGAAGGAGATAGAGGAAGAGAAGTAGAGCTTTCTGATAGTTAGGTTGATATGATTTGGAGCAGAATTTCTGAGTAAAAACCAGGGTAAATTCTGACTGGTTCTCTTAAAGTCAGCTACCCACAGGGTGGCACCAGCACCACACAAAATGGGCATAAGAGCTTGCCACAGAAGCAGAAATGTTGCTGGCAAACTTACATAGGCATAGGTGGCTGCATTTTCATCCGCATATAGCCACGATCAGGGGCAATGGCTTGGTGGCCTTCAACAAAGCAACTAATGTAATTCTTTTTTTGTCCTCTCAGCTTGTCTAAGGAGTCTACGGCATGAAAAAAAATCTATTTTTAGCGGTCTGGAGTATGGTTTCGTAATTGTGGCGCGCATTTCGCCGCATAAAAGCGCAATATGTGGCGAAAAGGGGGCAGCCTGCCGGCCTCCTGACATGCACTGTTCGCAGCACGTATTCGCCGCAAACAATTGACATGTGACTTCTCTCCCCAATACGATCGTATTGTACGCGCAGAGGGACTTAGAGCTATGGATTACTGTAATTGTGGCGCGCTTTTCGCAAAATAAGCTGTGAAACATACCTTACCATTTTATGGGCCTTCACACGGCTTATTTCAGAAACAGATTCCAGACGTATTGCGCGCAGTACTGCGCTGCAAATACGGCTATTTAATCCGTCCCAGCCCATTACCAGATAGCCGGGGTCGGTGGAGAAGATTGAACATGCCATTATCCCGGTGGGATACCGCGTGGATAATTTGCATGTCTATGTCCGCGAGCAGCGCCGCCGCCCCGTACTCAGCCTGAAATTGCGGCTAAATCCGTCTTGCAATTATGGCTTGAATAAGCCGTGTGAACCTCGCCTAAGCGTCACTTTGTCCAAATTCTGACTCGGAATCCTGCAGAGTTCCTCATATTTCTGCATCCCAAACCCCTGCAAATGTGAATTTGGGGGAAGCAGAAGTACAGTGATCACTGAAGTTACAATGGCCTCAGGATTCAATATCTTCACCATACAGTGGCCTTTCCTGGGACATTGTAACTTGAAACCGCACTCACCAACCATACAAGGTCACAGACGCTGCTGATCTACAGCTCATGTGATTGACTGGAAGATCCCACCAATTATCATTTTACTTGTAAAACATCTGTATTTGAAAAGTGTTTGCAGTGATTGATTGTCTAGTTGCGCCTCTCTGCAGTACAGTGCGGTACTACATCTCCTGTACTGCTGCTTACATGTGCCAGACTGAAGCGGTAATCCCGGCGCACCGCCGCAATAACGCCGCGCCCGCCTCCCCCCCCGGCGCCGATCGTTAGGTCCTAACCGCTACCAGTCGCTAAGCTATCGCTAAGGACCTTGGCGACGGCAGCGGTGGCGGACTAACTGCATGTGCGTCCGCCGACGCACATCCAGTTAGATGCTCAGCTGAGCAGAAGCTCCGCGTATGTAATCTTTGGCCGCAGACAGGATTGCACAGCCCAGTCGGCGTGCCTCTCACACGCTTCCACGCGCGCAGGCCTGAGACCGTCACGCGCCGCGAATGAAAAACCGGGATCACCGAAAGCGACATCGGCAGGGAGCGAGGTGTCAGTAAGTTGCCGTCCAGAGTATTACTTTAAATATAGCGCTATTCATGCTGGGGTACTATTACCTACTGTTTTAAGTGCAAGGAGGGGTGCTATTATGCTTTGTTAAAAGTGCCAGGGACGGGGCTGTATCATTGTTATATTGCGAGGGACGGGGCTGTTATCTACTGTTATTTTTGCAGGGAGGGGGGCTATTATCGTACAGGTCCATGTGCAGAGGGGGACTATTAGTTACTGTTATATGTGCAGGGAGGAGGGGCTGATATCTATTGTTATTATGTGCAGGAGGATGCTATATCTACTGTTATATTCAAAGGGAGGGTCTATTATCTACGTCAATGTGCAGGAAGGGTGCTATTAGCTACTGTTAAATGGTGCAAGGATGGGGCTATTTACTACTGTTTATATGTGCGGGGGGGCTATTATCTACCTACATATGTGCTGTGAGGCCTATAAGCTACCTAAATAATACACTGCTGTGGGGCCTATAATCAATCTATATACCTGATGCTGGGGTGACCCCTTAAAAAACTGCTTATATACCTGCTGGGACCTCAACCTGCTATAATACCTGCTAGTGACCTAAACCTGCCTATATACCTGCTAGGGGACACTAAACCTGGCTATAAATACCTGCCTAGGGGACCTAAAACCTGGCTATAACCTGCTAGGGAACCTAAACCAGGCCTTATAGAACCCTGCTAGTGGACCTACAACCTGCCTATATACCTGCTAGGGGACCCTAAACCTGCCTATAACCTAGCTAGGGGACCCTGAACCTGGCTATAAACCTTCTAGGGGACCTAAACCAGCCCATATAAATATACCTGCTAGGTACATAAACCTGCTATATACCTGCTGGGGGACCTAAACCTGTCGCCTATATACCCCTGGGGGACCTAAACCTGCCTAATACCTACTGGGGGATCCATAACTTGCCTATATACCTACTGGGGGATCCATAACCTCCGAATATACCTGCTGGGGGAACCATAACCTTGCCTATATACCTGCTGGTGGGATCCTAACTGCCCCATATAACTGCTGGGGGATCCATAACCTGCCCATAATACTGCAAGGGGACCCATCACCTGCGCCATATACCTGCTGGGATCCAAAAACCTGCCTATAAACCTGCTTGGGGACATATAAACTACACACTACCTACTGGGAGATATATAAAGTAAATAACCACCTACTGGTGGGCTATAACTTACTGGGGACCCTTTTAACCTCACTGGGGGACATCATAATTAACTGCTGTGAAGTCCCAGCTAACAAACTCTAAGCGTTGGTTAATGCCTCAAGACAAGTCAGTTGGATAAGAGTTAGCAATCGACTCCGCGGACTCCAGTCGGTTGTATAAGCCATTGTTAAGGCCATCAAGTCGATTGTTTAGACCTTAGCAATCGATTCCGGGGACTAATGAGCGGCACCTAAGGACACCAACTACACTGAAGATAAGAACTTCTTTGTGTCATGTACTTTATACACAAAGTGATTTCCAGCAGCTTTGCCTGATTGTAATATGTAAGGACTTGCTATATTATTATTCATTATTTGCTTCATTTTCTGTAATCTCCATTTTGCATTTTGTTGGAGTACATTTTTGAGCTTTGAAAACCATCTGAACACTGACCGTTAACCATCCCCATAGACTTTAATTGAAAATCCACTCAGTCTACACTGAACGGATTTTCAGCTGTACGGTTTTTTACAACTCTAGCGTCCCGAAAAATCGTCTGCCAGGTTTTCAGGTAGAAGATGTGCATTTCAATGGATGAGGTGGACGGGTGAATCCGCAAACAGAGCCATCCCCCCAAAGCCATGCAAAAGATGTCAAAATACCAGCTGGATTCTTAAAGAGGTTTTGCCGCGATCTAATGTTGACATGGGATGCTCCAAAATAGGTATTTAATCACTTTTCGAAATATATCGTCATCAAAAAGTGAAGCTGGTGAGATCTACAGCCTACTTACATGCCCTTGGTTCCTGACATTTACAATTAGACACGAAGGACTGAAACAGGAGCTATCTGGCCATGGTTGCATGTTATGCACTATCTGATGCAGGGGGAACTATGAAAGAGCTTTGAAGAGGACTGTTGAGAACGATCTGTGTCTTTTGTATATAGAACCCACTAGGTTGTATAGTAATTAACGCTCAGGCCCCCACCCACTCCCCCGCAGCATTAGTAAGGTAATGAAATAAGGCTGCCTGCCTGAGCATCATCTCTCCTGAGCCAAATAAGAAGGGCAGAAATAAAACACATATAGCATGTGCCACTACAGTTCTCCTCTTGTGGATTAGCAAAACAATGTTTGCTCAACTACAGAGACTGAGTATCAGGAACGTGCATGGAGGTGGAGTGATGACAATCACAGAGGAGCAACTTTTTTTTTATTTTTTTTTTTAACACAAACACAACGCCCCTTTTTCAAGCCTCAAGAGGGGAGTATCAGGCTGTTAGGTGAGAAACTCACTTCTTGGCAAAACCCCTTTAAGAGAGAAACCGACCAGTATTTTGTCTATGCCGTGTGGACATGTAGCTGCTGTAAAGTGACTCTCTAAATGCTGTTGAAAGCAGCTCAGGCAAGATGTCTGGCGCCATAATCATATACAGAAAACTATTTTAAAAATCTACAATGGCTAAGAAGAAAAGAATATCTATCAGTATCCTGTTTAAAAAAAAAATGGTGATAAATTCCTTTTAGTATGGTATATTAAAGGACAACTGTAGTGGAGTGAACTGTCTGAATGTAAAGTTTTAGGATTGTGGTGGATTTGAGCTTTTATTATTATACCACCCATAGCAGGTAACTTATTCGGGTATAAGATAATAATACAAATATGGCTTCTAATGCTATACATGAACAATAAAAGGATATAAAATATAAATGAGTAGTTTGCATCACAGACATACGGAGGCCCCAGCTTTTTCCAGGTCTATGAACAAGCAGATCAAAAATCAGCAGGGGTGCTTCAAGCGCCCATCAATACATGCTACTCGCGCAAACTAGTGGCCTGCAAACAGCACTTCTAATTCAGCCTCCATGTCCAAGCTCCAGATGCGATAGCCGCAAGGATCGTAAACTGATTAAATGTACAGTGAGACAGACATCTGCTAATGTGGTTATAGTGGTTTAATGTTCCTCTCCTGTATCAAGTGAATCCTTCAGATGTCCTTCTCGTCTGACCTTGTTCTCTCATGCACTCCACGGCACAGCACGCTCGTTCATTATTCAGCAGCATCCCTCTGGACCTGGATCCCCAGCTAAGATGATTTTCTCTTAAATCAATGTGTTTTCACATAGCACTAAAACCCAGCTCAGCCACCGAGCCAACAATAAAAGAGGTCGATAGACACTTTGTGAAAATGGATGAAGTTTTTATAGTCTGATTGAAGAATTGAATTTACAAACTCACTGACTAGAAACCCTATTATGTTTTTTTGTTGACCAATTAAAAAAAAAAAAAAAAATTTTAAAATATATTGTAGGTCCATATTAGGGTGCGTCTACGTGGAGCATTTTTTGGCGAGTTTTTGGATGCTTTTATTGTGCACAAAGGCAATTAAAGGGGTTGTCTCGCTACAAGGATTGCTTTTAATGTTAAAGATCTGGGAAAAACAAGTCACTTTGCAATATGTGTCCATTAACAGTGTCCTACCTAATCCTAGATTTCCCCTCTTGAATGGCACATCATCTACTCAGGTCACCTAATATACAGAACCCTCTTCAACCTCTCTTAGGATCGGCCTGCCAGCACCTGGTTGCTGGTTAGCTCCGACCTCTTCCAACCTCTCCTGAACGTCTGCCAGCACTGGTTGCTATAAAGCAACCGACCTCTTCAACCTCATCCTTATCGGCTTTGCCAGCACTGGTTGCTATAGCTAACCGACCTCTCACCTCTCCTGATATCGTCTGCCAGCACAGGTAGCTGTAGCTACAACAGACGCGGCTTCTACTGCAGCCAAGAAGAAACCAGTAAACACGCCCCTGAAATACAAATGAAAACCAAGAAACAGGACTGAGGTCAGATGAATGAAGGTAGTGAGACGACCCCTTCAATGCTGTACATTTCTGCATAAAAAAAAACCGCACAAAAACGCTCTGTGTGAAAGCTCCCGTAAGAGGAATCCTCAACATAATTAACATGCTGCCAATTAGGAAATCCACAGCAAGATTTTCTGTGAGAAAATAGTCTGCAGCGTATGGATGAGCCCTGAAAAAATGTCACATATGTTCTAACACTGTAATTAACAGCATATTTTACACACACCAAATACCACAGGAAATTCATAACTTTTCCGCCGTGTGTGCATTTTCTCTCTAGAGGATTTTCTAGTATATTTTTGTAAAATCGTCTTCACATTACATTTTAGGGTTCAGATTGGCATGTGCACCAGGAAAACTGTGTGGCTACACAAAGGCATACACCAAAGTTGGAGTTATACATGAGGAAATACTCCCGGCCTAGATAACTGACGGAGGGCTCAAACAGGAGGTCAAAAAAGCCTTAAAAGGAGTATTCACATTTGATTTACTTTAAAAGGGTCCTCCGAGACTTATCTCAACTGTATTATATTAAACTTTGTAATTCATACTTATTAAAAAATGATTTACCTGTTCTGCTGTGTAAAGAGCCATGTCTTCCCCTCCCCCATATTCCCTGCAAACCACCCGACGTTCATTGATCACATGGCCTCAAACGTTTTGTCATCACTCAGTGAGTGTGCTTTGATGTTCAGCTCAGAAACACCCATATGTAATGGGCATGACCTGAGCAGAGAATGATGTAGCTAGATTCACTCTTTCCAGCCTGTAGTTTGCAGGTGAAGAGAAGTAATTATATTAGAGTAATTACAGGAGAGGGGGGGAGTCCTGCTGGCAGAACCAAGTAATGGCAGCAGAGGACAGCAGTTCGGAGCTGGGGGGGTTGTGTGCTACTGTCATGAAAATAATGACTGCAGCTCTGTACAGTTTACACAATGACGCATGAGTCCTAGCTATCATCATTATGACAGCAAGTACAGAGCTGGAGGGGATTACACACTTATGTCCGCACAATGTCTAGCAGTGATAACTGTGGAGCGAAGGCTTAGATTGCAATGCAGTCTGGGGCTTGTAGGAAATACATGCTGGAGAACTACTGACTCCCACAAGCAGGAAGTTTCACTGCAAAAAGTTGATCTTATGACAGATGAATAAGACGGCAAAAGAAAAAAAAAAAACATGACGGGAGTGGAATACTCTTACTTTTCAATATAAATGCTGTTTATAGTGTTCTATGAAAGCTTTAAACTCCCGGATAAATCAGTGAAACATGTAGGCAATAGTAAATAGATTACCACCAAATACATTGCTGTTTTGATTTTGCTTCTATTCAGAGTTAGGAGTTCTCTTCTCTCCTCTTTTGTACACAAGCCTCCCTGGTTACCAGCCACCTATCTGCTCTTACAGTGGACAGGGATGATGACTCACTCCCTGATGTGATTCTTGTCTTGAAATACAGAGCTCATATACATTACTTACTAACAAGCTTTAACCCTTTAGAGCTCTAGTCTTGTGCATTACACTCTACAGACCTCCAGCACTCATGTCACTGTATCAGCATAGGCTAAGCATAGGCTAAGAATAGCAGATTGGATAGGTCAATCACTGCTATAGAACCACTCACAGCCTAACCAGGAAGTAAGAGCCTGAATCTGGCCCTGGCTATGTGAAATAGCATGGAGAGGACTGGAAGACACAGCTGCTGTCTTTTAAAAAAGGGAAAAAAGGTTGATATTGTAACCTAGCTCTATTCACTATTATGGAGGTGACATAAATGGACAGGTGAGGTGCTATTTCTGGAAGGAAGCGGCCTATTTCCCTTAGTCCTATACAACAGCCTTTTTTTCATTTTTAAATCCTAGACAATATAAAAGCTAGCATATCCATCAGATCTAAAGTCTATGGCTAGTCATACACATTAACCAAAATAAGCAATTTCTGCATGACTGGTCAAAGGTCTAACATGAATGGAGGGCGCCCATCTCTACACCAACAACAGAAATCAGGATTAAAGGGAATGTATCATCAAAAAATTAGTCATTGTTTAAGTCCCATTTTTATGTTAAACACATTTTTTTAGGAATTTTTTTTTTTTTTTTCATATCACTTTCAATATTTTTCAACAATTCTTAAGTCTTGCAGTTTTCACTTTGGCCACTAGGCCTTGTTTGCACAGCTTTAACAGCAGTCAGAGAGATGATTTACAGTAGCTTCGTGCACATAGGAGACTTGAGACTGACTCAGTCCCATTGTCTTCTATAGGAGAGTTTTCTAGTCATGATCTGTGACCTGGGAAGAAGTCAGTGTGCAGGGAGGTGAAAGGGCGAACTGTGACTATCTCGTCTTGTGACTGGTGGATCCTGTGTTATTTATTCACACTGGTGTCTCAGTTTGACACTCTTTGTGCTGATAATGAGCAGACAACTGAGATTCTCTCTGTACAGAACAGGAAGTGTCAGACTATTATGTTTAGGGCATGTCCCCACTGCACGGGTTTTCGGACGGTTTTTCAGGCGGTTTGCGGTTTTGCAGACCGCCTGAAAAACCAGCCGAAAATTAGCACAATGGTGCTCTATGGAAAATCTGTGCAGCAGTCCCCACTGCACGGGTTTTCCGTTGGGCGGTTTTTCCGACCGCAAAACATTCAACACACACAATCTTCCGTCCGGTTTTCGGACAGAATCTGTGCTTGTGAATGTGAAGGGGGACGGCCGCAAAACAGGACAACAGGACATCCGACCGGTATTTGTCCTCTGCAATGGGAACGCACCCTTAGTGGCCAAAGTGAAAACTGCAGGACTTAAGTATTAAAAAAATATTGATAGTGATCTGAAAAAATTTAAAAAAATATAACCAAAAATTCTTAAAAATGTGTTTAACATAAAAATGTGAGTCATTTTTGATGACACATTCCCTTTAAGTAATATGATTTCAACTGTCCAATCCAGCAGACATTAGTTGCTACCAGAGGAGTCTGAGCCTGTGCATTTGTATGATGGAATCAAGAGTGGTTGGACAAATAAGCGTTCAGCTGACTGTCCGCTTAACGACATTTACAGATGTTTGTGCAACATCGGACATCAATAAAAAAAACTCCTTTGATTTTTTTTTCCCTGCCTGAACCTATTGCTTCACCCAAGACACTTGGCACCAAAATTCTGCACCAAATGTTTGTTTCTGCATTAGCTATTGGAGACTTTATCGATACCTGAATTTACTGCGTCTAGGCACTGCCCTCATGAACTTGTGCAAGATCCATATATTACAGTAAGCTTCCTTACACTAGATTGATCCATACTAATGACTTCCTTGTTCTGTGCTGTTCTCATTAAGGCTCTAATGTATCAGCATGTAGAATACCATCAATCAGCAGAAGTTAGACTAGATGCACTTATAGGTGTTTCCGGCACTAAGGCATTGATGGGCTATCCTTAGAGCCATCAATGTTTGATTGGTAGGGGTCCGACAGCCAAGACCTCTGCCACTTATCAGAATGAAAAAGCTGTAGCGATAGATCGGTCGCGTCTGATACTACAGTTCAATACATGGAAATCCCTAAAGAAGCATTTATGCTATCCATCATACATGAAAAAAAAAAAACTTTGAGATTCTTAGTTTACACGTTTTGATCAAAAAATGTTTAAGCCACCGCCGGCTTACAACGGGAGCTCAAGGCGGGTGGTCCTACGCCATCTTTACCTCTCAATAGAGCCAAATTCAGACTTCTCATTGGGTCAAACTACCTCCATAATCCAGAGAGAAAAATAAAAAAACACCAACCTTGCAAGCATACTGAACTGATGTAACAAGCTGTTATCAAAACGTGTGATAGCATAAATGCTTCTTTAGAGGTTTCCATGTATTATATAGCCCTTTTAGCAGTTGGTGTGCCAATGGTAATGATTATATTAAAATATATATATAATATATATTATAAATATATATAATATATATATATAATATATATAATATTATATAATCCCGTTGTGTTTTAAAAAATTACTATATGTTGTATTTGGCATATATTGCTTTTAATTTTATATAGGGAGGAAGGGACGCCTCCATTTTGGTTTCTTGCACCCCGCCCACCTCCACAGGCTGTTATGTCAGTTCAGTATGCTTGCAAGGTTGGTATTTTTTATTTTTCTCTCTGGATTATGGAGGTCGGTTGACCCAATGAGAAGTCTGAATTTGGCTCTATTGAGAAGTAAAGATAGCGTAGGACCACCCGCCTTGAGATCCCGTTGTAAGCCGGGGGTGGCTTAAACATTTTTTGATCAAAACGTGTGAACTAAGAATCTCAACTTTTTTTCATGTATGATACTACAGTTTAGCTCCAAGTCAGACCTCCAATGATCAAACACTGACAATTTTTGGCAGTTAGGCTGCATTTACACGGCAAAGACCAAATAGTGGTCGGAAATCCCGACCGGTATTTGGTCTTTTTTTTGGCACGCAGGGGGCTGACTTTTCTACGCGGTTTGTGGATTCAAGCCTCCCCCTTCACACCGACATGTTCATGTTCCGCCCAAAAATCAGAATGAACATGTTCTAAGTGGGGACTGCTGTATGGATTTTCTATTTAACTTAATGTAAAAGGTTGACAGTCTGTCTACAGACGGCTTTCAAATCCAAAAACCATCTGTAAATCTCACTAAAAACCTGTGTCGTGGGGACCAGCCCTTTTACACCGTGCGGTTTTGGTGTGTTTCTTCGCTTGTAGTACTGCACTACAATGAAACTGCCTTTATTACCAGCAAGCTACTTTCAATTATCTAAATTGTTTGGAAAGGTACCTTTCTGCACAAAAAACCGCATCCAAAAAAACTATGTGAAAGTAAAAAAGTTATCAATTGTTGTGTTGAAAGTTTTGTGGACTCTAAATAATTGTAATTGATTACTCATAAGGCTATGTTCACACGGCTTAATTGCGGGACGTATTTCACCTCGCAATTACGCCGTGTGTACGGGGGCGGGGTGCCGGCCCCATAGACATTAATAATTCTCGGCGCGTATACGGCGTGAATAATTGACATGTCACTTCTCTCCCCGCATTGTCCGAGCGGGGAGAGGAGACGTAATCCATAGTTGCAAATTGCAGTGAAAATCTGCAACACACCCACTGCAGAATAGGCGTGCTGCAGATGTGAAAATCCCCAGCATGCTTATATTTCTGAAAACACAAGGCATTATGGGAAAGAAGCTGAGAAGCTCAAGCGCCCTCTATTGGATGTAACAAATCCTCAATTGGCTTTTGACCCACTGGGTCTTGAGAAAGCAAAAGGGATATTTAGCCAAGCCAGTATCTCTCATCTGCATACAGTTGTTTTGGGATAATTGTCCCTCATCAGTGCAGAGCAGAGCGATACTGGCTGGCTGTGTGGGAGGCAATGAGTGGCTCAGAAATATTTCTGAAAGGAAGAGATCTGTGAAAAATCACTTGCCCGCTGCTATAAACGACTGTAGAATTTATCTGCAAAAAGTCGACCTTGTGCAGCAAAAGTGGATAGTCTGTAGTCTTCCAAGGAACACCTGACCAGGTTGTTGGTGTCATGCCCCAATTTTCTCTAGCATTAAAAATAAATTTTAAAAGGTTTATTTTGATAAAGATTCTCAAACAAATTTGCTAGTGAAGTCCACCCCACATCTAACCAGTATAACAAAGGCTACAACGTCAAAGGAGCTAAAAATAGAGAAGATCTACTAAACAGACGGACTCTTGAAATATCATCCGAGTCTTCAATGAAGACAATGACCATTAATAAGCTTAGAATACAGCAAGGGAGAGGCCGTGAAGACATCCTGTTTATCTCTGGAGAATTCGGGCAGCCATGGGAATGACGACTGAAGGAAACGCTCCAATAATAAGATGGACTACACTGCGGAAACTTGTCCCTCCAACTCACGAGCAGGGGAACATGTGAAACGAGACTTCAGAAGCCACCCACATACATTTCCTCCACCTAAGGGAGCGCAACAAAAATACCGGATTCTGGCCCGGAGAGCTCAATCACAGATAAGGAGACATTGTCTCTCTTGTTAAAATGCAATCATATGAACGGGATGTGCACTTGGACTACTGATAATCCATAGAACATACGTGCTGGAAAACCATTTTAGTCATGGTTGCTTTGCTGCCAAGTGCGACATGGAAATAATATAATTGCACTGCCTCCTAGTAATGACAACATGCTAAACAGCAGTCATTTCATCTAAGTGTCGACACTGGGTGCGGCCACTTAAAAAAAAAAAAAAAAAAAAAACACATGAAAAGGAGCAGGAAAATTTTGCTTTAATTCGATTTAAAACTTGTGCGTTTATGCTCGACTGCAAAGCTCCCAAGTTGTAGTCCAAATTTTTTGATCACCCAATATCAAGTCCTTCCTGAGACCGAAGCTTTGGAAAGCAGCTGAAAGCCTATGGAACGGAGAGTCAATTAGGGGATCGCACATAAATTTATCCGAGGAGGGACAGAAATAGGGATAATGAGTTTTGCATGTGATAAATAGCGGGCAATGTTAAAAACAAAGTCCATTGCCAGCTTACCTCCTTTGTGATGCACCCTGTGATGCTATAATGCAGAGAACAAACAACAGGATACAGTATAAACTCAGCACTCTCACCCATAAAGCTCTCCACAGCGCTGCTCCTCCCTACATCTCCTCCCTAGTCTCTGTCTACCGCCCTACCCGTGCTCTCCGCTCTGCTGATGATATCAGACTACATTCCTCAATCATCCGAACCTCCCATGCCCGCCTACAAGACTTCACACGTGCGGCACCAAATCTCTGGAATAAGCTACCCGCGGGCGATCAGGCACATTCACAACCCTCAGAGTTTTAAGAGGGCCATGAAAATACATCTTCTCGGTCTGGCCCACCAAGATCCCTAACTGCTATCACACACATCTGTCACTCCCTGCACTAGGGCACTCACAGGCACTTATCTGTATATAGATGTACAGTCTGGGTGGCAGGTTCATCCATTTTTCATGTAAACCACCCCCTATTTATGAAACATGGCCGGACCATTGTAAACTTGGCACTTCTTACCGTATGTTTCACCCATACACCCTAATAGATTGTAAGCTCTCACGAGCAGGGCCCTCACACCTTGTGTCTCATTTGTAAGTACTTTTAATGTGTAATGACTGTATGTTTACCCTTGAATTTGTAAAGTGCTGCGGAATATGTTGGCGCTATAGAAATAAAGATGATGATTATTATTATTATTATTATCCAGCACTGCGTATAAAATGCGTCGGCTGGGTGTCGGATTGAAATGCGTCGGCTTGAAGCGCATCAGCTGGGCTATGTGCCCTGACCCTGCGATGTCTTGTTACATGCATTGGGGATAAATAGCAGGCCAAGCACCTAAATAGTAACATTCATTAAATCACAATTTACATAGTTACATAGTTAGTACAGTTGAAAAAAGACATGTATCCATCAAGTTCAACCAAGGGTGAGTAAAATGTGGGTGAAGGGAAGGAGACAAGGATTTTAAGCCCAGCCTCACCACTGGTGAATTACCTGAGACCCACAAGGCAAGAACCAATCTGCTCCAGTGGAGACCCCATCTCTGACCCCAGAGCCTCCACCAGCCAGGATCCAAAAATTTTACATAGCTACATATGCATTAATATTCTTTAGTTCCAGGTAGGTATCTAAGCCTTTCTTGAAACTCCCAACTGTTCCTGCTGTGACCAGCTCCTCAGGCTACTATTCTACAGATTTACAGTGAAGACCGCTTTTCTCCTCTGGAGGTTGAATCCTTTTTTCTCTAGCTGAAGGGAATGTCCCCTTGTGTTTTGAGGGGGGCTTCACTTGAAATACTTTTCCCCCATACGTTTTGTAGGGACCATTTATATAAATTAATCATGTCCCCCCCCCAAAGCCTTCTTTTCTCGAGACTAAATAAGTTCAATCCTACTAACCTCTCCTCATAAGTTAGTTGCTCCATTCCTCTTATAAGTTTGGTTGTTCGTCTTTGCATTCTCTATAGCTCCATTACATCTTTTCTATATACTGGGGCCCAGAACTGAACAGCATATTCTAAGTGAGGTTGCACCAATGCTTTGTACAGCGGTAGAATTACATCCTTGTCCCGCGAGTCCATGCCTCTTTTAATACACGCCAAAAAGAGCCTTTATCCACTTATCTGGATGCGTTCTTGCAGCCAGTAATTAAGAAAGAAAAATACATCTTGCAAGATACTGGCCAATTCCTTAGATCTATAGGTAATATTGAGTGTACCAATGTGAGGTGGTTATGCACTCTTGACATCAAATCCTTATTTACGAATATTCCTATGGTGGATGGTGTTAATGCAGTACATGAGGTTTTGTGTCAGAATCCTGATCTTTCTAATTCCCAGATAGCATTTTTGTTACAACTTCTTGATATTGTCCTTACTAAAAACTATTTCCGGTTTGGGGAGGAGTTGTACCTCCAGTTACAGGGCACCTCCATGGGGTCTCCTGTTGCCCCTAGTTACGCCAATCTCTACATGAGATTTTTTGAGTACAAATATGTGTTTTCGTCATCTTTAGTGGAGTATATGGTGTGCTGGTACAGATATGTCGACGATGTGTTCATGCTGTGGTCAGGAACTGAGACACAGCTGGATGACTTCGTCGGATATCTGAACAGCATTCAACCACTCATTCAATTTACACTCACTAAGAATAGTACTGTTCTTCCATATTTGGACGTCCTGGTGGAGAAAAATGGTGGACATCTACATACTTCCTTGTATTCCAAAGAGTCTGATCGTAATAATGTCCTCTTGCGTTCTAGTCAACATGCACCACAGACATTTAGGGGTATAGTGAAAGGGCAGCTCGTGAGAGCGCGGCGTATATGCTCAGATGAGACCAGATACCAAGAAAGCGCCAAAAAACATCCTTAGTAAGTTCATCGACCGAGGGTATAACCAAGAGGAACTACAATCTATAGCTTTGGAAGTATCAGCTATCCCAAGAGAGAATTTATTGTTAGGTAATCGTAATAAAAAGAAAAAAAATCAAACCGGGTCATATTTTCATCTACATACGATAGACATGCAAACATGATTAAACAAACCATTCTCAAACATTGGAAGATTTTGCGGTCAGATGAAAAGTATGGTCATCTGTTTAGAGATACCCCGGTTTGGGTGTACCGAAAAGGGAGAACCATTGGGCAGCAATTGATATCCTCTGATCTGAAAAAACATGTTGATCGCAAAAAAGTCCAGACTGTTTTTAGGAGTGCGAGAACCGGCACCTTTGCATGTCTCAGGTGTCAGAATTGCTCATCCATTATCAAGGGCGATTCTATTTGCCATCCAACCAAGGGACATGCTATTAAAATCAAGGGATTCCATACTTGTGATAGCAGCGGAGTCATTTATATGCTTAAATGTCCTTGTGGATATATATATGTAGGACAAACTATTAGATCAGTAAAGGTCAGACTCAATGAACACCGTTCTGCTATCCGTACATTTAATAAGCAAATAACACCAAAAAGTGACAGTACACTTGCTAAAGACGATAAAAAAACATATGGTGAAACGTCTGTTGCCAGGCATTTTGCCATAGCTAAACATGGGATATCTGAATTAAAATGGTGCATCCTAGAGAAAGTTATATGTGAAGATCAAACTCAGCTACCTGTAAAATTGTTAAAGCGAGAGGCATATTGGATTGTCTCATTAGAGGCATTGGCCCCAAAAGGGTTAAATGAAAACCTTAATTTACGGGTTTTCTTATGATTCTAGGTATTCATTCTATAGTCTACATTGCATTGTTATGATGTGTATTTACTAATATTTTATTTTCTGCTTTGTATGTAATGTATTGTTGTTGGTTTTAATTGTATATAAGTTAGACCAACCCCAGTGATCAACGTGCTTGAGGAAAGGGAGGAGTCATCCCCGAAACGTCCACGAGTTACTCTGTCCTGCCCGATTGCCGGCGTTTCATTGCTCCTGTGCTAGGAGCAGCGCCATGAAAGGATTCTGAACGGCAGGCTATGCCGCAACAAATATGCTGAGTATATGCTTTACTTTATTCTGGCAACGACTGGGACATACTGTATATCACGGGTCAATGTCTGCTTTTTAATGAAATTATTAAAGTTTACAGTTTTATGCACTGGCTCGATCTATATTGTGTACAAGTGTTTATGTGGGAGTGGAGATCCCTGACAGAGCAGTGCGGGCTATACTCAGTATTCATAAAGAAAGGCTACTTTTTGATAAAGTGCTGTTGTCTATGCTCTACAAGAACGCCCAGATCTTTCTCAACAAGCGATTCTCAACAAAGCCAATACAATGGGGTAGATATACTAATCTTACCAAATTTAACACCATGGCTCATGCAGTATGATAAATTTGCCACTTCTTTAGATACTGTTGTCTAACGTTATACCACCTGTTTGTTGCTGCAGTTATATGAAGAGTCATTTACCGATTTGCTTTTTAAATGGTCAAGCCTTTCATACCTATCCGCTCCCTCACTGCTGCTGTTCCACCCAGTCTTGGCCTTTTTTTTGCTTTCCTTGGTACCTGGTCTTGACAAATAGGAAACAGCTGGGAATGCCCAGTCATCCAGGGCAGTGGGAAGGTAACACTTGTTTTATTTCTTATTCAGTCCCACCCTTTCAAATACAATAAAATGGACAAAATTGAAAAACTAATCTTAAAGGGAATCATCTTTTTTTTTTTTACTTATTAAATGAAGACCCTAATCCATATTCTTTTCAGCCAATTGTATTTTGTGATTGTAGATTTCTCAATTCTGTTTTCTGCATAGGATTTTGAGTACAGCATTCATGCCTGCACTGCTTTTAGCAGCATTTAGAGAGATGCTTTACAGCAGTTTCATGCACATAGGAGCCTGTGAACTGGATCAGTCCCATTGACTTCCATAGGAGAGTTTTCTGGGTGTGCTCTGTGACCTGGGAAGAAATCCGTTTGTAAATAGGGGGAGAGGGGGAAAGGTGACATCTCCTATTGTGACTGGTGGATCCTGTGTTCTCTATATTAGTGTTACGTTTCAGTTTGACCCTGCTTGTGCCGATAATGAGCAGACTCCTGAAAATCTCTCTCTACAGAAAAAGGGAGTGTCAGACTATGATTAGGCCTAGTGATCAAAGTGAAAACTGCAGGACTTAATTTAAAAATATTGAAAATTACAAAAAAAAAAAAAAATCCTAAAAAAATGTGTTTAACATAAAAACGTGAGATAAACAATAAGTCATTTTAGATGACACATTCTCTTTAAGCCAGAACAGAGGATGTGTAAAGTACAGTAGGATCTAGAACATGTGTATGTACAGGAAACTAGAAACACCCTGAGAAGGACAGCCACAAACATGGAAGCATTTTGAAAAGGAGCACCTGTCCTGCATTACACGGACAACTTTGTCTTAAATGGCTCTTTAAAGGGGTTTTGCCACGAAGTAAAATTGACGTGGGAAGTTTGTTAATTAAATAATAAACATTTTTACCATTCATCATTATTAAAAATTCTGGACCATTTTTGTCTAGCTGCTCCTTTAGTGACCCATTGTTTACAGTTCGTTTCCAGGGGATACGACCAGGGCTGAGAGCTCCTCAGTCCTGGTCACACATGCTCAGACATCACCTCTCCTCTCAGGCAGCTACTGAGTGTTCAAACCCCAGGTGCTGTCACTCTACTCCTGTCCTCTGTGCTCCTTAGTAATTAGTCAAACAGTGCAAATAAATTAAAAAAAAGAAACCTCAATGAGGTCTGTGCATTGATAAAGAGAAACAAAATCCACAGGTTTGGTTCCTGCAGGGATTTGAACCGAGGGCCCTTATGCCTGGGGGCAAAAGTTTTACCTCTGAGCTACAATGTAGCTACTCACAGCTCTGTACATAAACAGACCTTTCTTTGACTACAGTGAGGAAAGGCTTGGTGATTTCATCCTGCTGAGTCACAGGATATGCAATTCAAACAAATCACACACGCCCCCTTCTGAGCACACAGAGCTGAAGAGCTAGATGCAGGAGGTATAAAATGAGATCGTGGCAAAACCCCTTTAACAGAAAATCATTCCGCAGCACTCCCCAATATAGAAGCTTGTGGTTTCATTGTAAATCTAAAAGCACAAATGGGGGCACATGGGAAGACACAAATATACGGTGGCCAATGGCCGTTTTGCATCTCAAAAGCATCAGCTGACGCGATACAACTGTTGGCCACAGTAGGTTTGTCTTCACGTGGGCCCCCATGTGCTTGTAGATTTACAATAAAACCACAATCTTCTATATTGGGGAGTGTCACGAAATAATTTTCTGCTAAAGAGGAATATTCTTCAGTGCCTTGCTGCGCCACAGAGCACCATCGTAGTGGCATATATGAGGAGTGCTTACCCCTCTGCGTTGTGTGAACTTGCTTTGGGTGGTGCCGGCTGACTGCTTTTCTTTGAGCCTCTTTTTTAAATGGCTGTATAACGCTTAAATTTCTCTTAATTTCTCCTGTGATGGCTTTGCAGGGAAAGTGAACACTTAAAGGGGTTGTCTCACTACAAGGATTGCTTTTTATGTTAAGTCTTGCAAAAACAAGTCACTTTGCAATATGTTTCCATTAACCATGTCCTACCCATTCTGAGATATCCCCTCTTGTATGGGCTGCATCAGCTCCTCAGGTTGCTATAGCTACAGACCTGGTGTCCTCAGCAGTTAATCACTGCAGGCCAGTAGATGCCAGTAAACACGCCCTTGAATTCAAAAATAAAACTAAGAAAAAAGGTATTCCCTCCCCCACCTTGATTGGCATCAAACATGTAGACAAAAGGTAAACAAGGATCAGTACCAGTTACATGGTTCTTATTTTGCTTCCTTTCAGAGCTAGAGTAGATTTGATCTCCCGCTTTTGTACTCAAGCTTTTCTAGGATTACTCCCTACTGTATCCTATAAGTAGCACAGGAACTTGGCAAACTTTCACCCTTTAGAGGTCTGTAGCCATGTGCATTGCTGTTCAGACCCCTCCATCACCAATGACCCTTTCAATGGCTCCTCTTGGAATGGCAGAGCCGATATGTCAATCACTGCTGTAGACACACCCACAGCTCACAAGAAGTGGGAGCCTAAAGCTGGATGTAAAGAGTGAAACAGCAAGATGGGATGACCCCTTTAATGTCGTGACTCCCCACGGGCTATAGCTTATCGGTGGAGGTCCAAACAGGGGGGACACTTTGTGAGTAGGCTTTTGACAGGGGATCCTTGTAAAAAATACAAATTGTCCAAAGTGGAGAACCCCTTTAGTGGGCCTAGAAATTTAATGTTGCTGCCTTTTACCATTCTACAGCCATCCACCTTATTGCTGGGTCACTATGAATCCGCTTCTTGAATTATACAAAATGTGTTGGATTAGGCCTAATAAAATAGCAGCTTCCTTCAAACATGTCAGGAGTCCAAAGCAACGATCTGGCCTGTATGACCGCATACAACAACATTTAGAAAGCACGCCAATAACTGCAATTCTACCAGAACAGCGATGGTCCAAGTCACAATTAACAAGCAGCCCTACAACATTAATCTAAATGCCAGACCTTAAAGGGGTTGTCTCACTATATTGATTCATCCTGTTTTCTTGGTTTCATTTTGAATTCAGGCACCCTGCCGGCCCCATAGACATGCATTAGTCTCAGCGCGTATACGCCGTGAATAATTGACATGTCACCTCTCTCCCCACTCGGCGTATTTCGCGCGCGGGGAGAGGAGACGTAATCCATAGTTCTCTATGAGAACTGTGGATTACCGTAATGACTGGGACGTATTTCAGCCCGTAATTTGCGCGCTCCGGCGCAGATTACGGGCTGAAATACATCCCAAAATAAGCCGTGTGAACATCGCCTAAACGCACCCGAAGAAAGGAAAGTCTCACATAAAAACAACAGATTGCCTCAGAAGGGGGGGATTCGACGCCTCAATCCCCACAAGTGACAGCTGCTAATGGAGAAGAAACATGAATGACATCATGGAGCAATAATAATGGAGATCAGACTGAACAGAAATACGCCCCCACACCTGCAATTAAATATAATTGAAGCAGCTAGAGCAGGCATCCTCAAACTGCGGCCCTCCAGCTGCTGGGAAACTACAACTCCCATCATGCATTTATATAATCTATAACAGTGGCATGATGGGAGTTGTAGTTTCCCAACAGCTGGAGGGCCGCAGTTTGAGGATGCCTGAGCTAGAGCCTTTATAAACTGTCAGCACATGGGAACCTTGGTACAATTTCCTAGATTTCTGCATAATGGGTACAAGATCGTCTGGCAATGTACCACATAGGGTTGACATGGTAAAGTCCTAAGGCTGTGGGGAAGATTTACTCAGGCTGGCATGCCAACTCAAGTTACTTAAAGGGTGTTTTCTCGCTCCTAAGTTTAGCTTTCAACACTTAGGGAACACTAAATGAACACATTTTCCAAATATATTGCGTTGTTCATTTTGTTGTTGTTAAGGAGCTACAAGTGATTTTATCACCTTCCTGTCTCTCTCTGGTTCCCCAAGTGACCGTCCTGTGTACTTCTCTCCCCCCACCCCCACCTGCTGTTTGTTCTATCTGATAGCAGGGAGTGAAGTCCTCACACAGGTAGTGGGCAGCACAGAACTCCGGACAGTGAGAGCTTGTTTGTTATCTGATCTTTCAGACAAAAGACACTAATTAATGCCGTTTACTTTAATTCAGAAGCCTCCCTGGTCCTGACAGCATGAGATTTATCTAATTAGCAGAAGTCTGAATACACGGAGCCCATATGCTAATTACAGACAGCTTGACCAAGAAGTGACAGAGCAAAGCAGCAATATTTCATTCATGTATCCTATGAAACTTTGAGATGAGACAACCCCTTTAAGTGGGCACAGGATCATACGCCATGTGCTCTTTCTAGGCAAACCCTTAATGGGTCATATACAGCAGGCTAGTGATCAGGCCTAGTCAGCACTAACCATAGTTTACCTGCAAACCTCTAACTAGTGGAGAGCATTGGTATACCACAGCCATTTTACCAACAAGAGTAGCAGGGTCCCTCATAAGGATGGTACTCAGGATGGATTTTTTTTGGCTTTAATGCTTGCATAAATCACCCCACACTGAAGATGGAAGGTCAGTGTTTTAATACAGCAGAATCTGTCAGTGTTAGGCTGGGTTCACATGGCATTATTTGCTATGCTTGAGGTATCTGTTGTGTTACCATAAAGAAAGGTACCCCGACGCATACCGCAACGTAGCCACCATAGACATTAATTGAGCAAACGTAACCCCACATGGACTATGTTTGCTCTTATTTCCCAGTGGTACATAGAAGCATAATTTACCACATTTTTGACTCCCAGAGACAAATCCTATAATGCTGGAAAACAGAGCAAAGGCGAAGTACCCGACATATTTCTGGCTTCCACTTAAGGTATATGCCAGGCAGGTACATTTCTTCATGGCACCATAACTGATAAATTGAAATAATGCTGTGTGAACCAAGGCTTAATGTACCTTGCACCCTGTAATCTCCAGCTCATGTGAGACTACAACTGTCCGACTGCTTGAGAACCAAAGATTGCTAGTGTGATATTGCGAGCTCCTTCTAAACACAGTTTATAAAAAAGCTTGCACTATTAGCTAATAGTGCAAGCTGTATTACAACTCTGTTTTGTACAGATTCTAGTAGCACAGTAGGTCTGTTCTTACTGTATCCAGTTCCCCCAGCCACCTCTAATGTAATATACAATACTGTATCAGCACCCGCATTACATGTGTGGTACGCTGGCATTTGTAGTTGTGGAACTACAAGTGCCAGCATTCCACACCACACATGTACTAACTGCATAGGTGCTGTTTAGTACATGTGTTTAACATGTGCTGCTGGGGCATGCTGGCACTTATAGTTCCAAATCCCACAACAGCTAGTAGCTGTGGAAGCACAAGTGCCAGCATGTCCCATCAGCACATGAGAGACAAAGTCAGGTGAAATATTTTAAACAGGGACAAAGACATCAAAACTAATGTGAAAGGGGTGTTAACCCTTCCCTGCAATATCCAAAAAAAAAAAAAATAATGTTTTGCTGGAGTTGCATTTAATAAATGTACCTGTTCCGACTGGCGTACAAATTCAATTTAAGAACAAATCTTCAGTCCCTATCCCATTTGTAATGTGGGGGCTGCCTGTACCTTATAAACTTTGTCGCTTCATAATACGGAAGAACTCTTTTAAACCAATGATTATGGCATAAAAGAGGACCTGTAAGCTCTCCTGTTGTGTATTTTATAAAATTCTTGGTGTTCTCTGTGAAACTATTCTAGAGCATCTTCAAACTGCTTTGAAATGTATTATTGAATCAGTCAGCTGGGTTTTTACCAATGCAGTTTTTCCCCCTTTACACACACCACAAAAAGTGTCGCACTGATGGAAAATTTTAAAGGGAACGCCCAAAAGGGGAAAACCCCCTTTTTGACAGATGGTAAAAAATTTTTCTCAGAAAGTTTAAAGGGGGGGAAAACAACAAAAAATAATAGATTTGGGAAAGAGTTTACAGAATGATTGCATGGGGAATTTATAGTTTTAAAAAAGGGGTTTGGTTTTCACTACATCGTTTTTCCCTTACCTCAGTCCTTTTTCCCTTGGGTTTCTTTTTTTAAAAATTGGGGCGTTTTTACTGGCTTCTACTGGGCTGCAGTAAAACCCCAGTCTGTGCTAAGAAACCCAGCGTGGACCCTATATGAGAGATTGAAAAATCGGTAGCTAAACAAACCTGAGGAGTGTTTGCAGCCCTTTAAAGGGGGATATCTGGGAATTAGGTAGGAATTTTTAAGGGGCATATTTTGGCAAAGTGACTTGTTTTTGCAAGTTTCTTTAACATAAAAAAAACCCCCTGTAGTGGGGGAAAACCCCCTTTTTAACTTAAAAGATCAGGAATGGGGCCACTTGTTTTTTTTAAATTGCTTGTTTTTTGCTCCATATTATTGGAAAAATTTTTAACAGTCTTCAAAACATTTTTGGGGGGGAAAAAAAAAAAAAAAAAACAACCAGGGTATCACACAGCTTTATTAGACATCATGTAGAGGTTTCCAAACAGACGAGCTAGATCTGTGATAGTTGGTGCTTTTAAATGAGTCAACTGAAGACCCTCTTCAAGATCAGCAATTCATGTGAATGTGCAGGTGTGTCTTGTACGACCTCAAAATCTCCCTCAAATTCTTGTATCTTTCATGACCCCTACATCACTGTCAAAAAACAGATGAGGACTTGGGATCTAGTTTGCCGATCTCCACTGCAAAAAATAAAAACAGGAAACGGGGTCAAAACCAAAAGAGGGGAAAGTTTTTCCCCCTTCCCCCAAAATGAATTTTTTTCACATGCACAAAAAATTTGGGGGAGACCACAATGTGTACTATTAGGGGTGCCCCACACGGCCCCATTTCCCCAAATTTATCCGGTCAAAAATTTCCCAAACCGGTTTTTCCCCACTGTTTTCAGTGCCGGGGGGGGCGGTTTTTTCCCCGCGATTACTAGCAGGGCTGGGGGATTTTGGAGTCGTGGAGTCGGTGGCTTTTTTGGGGAGTCGGGTCGTCTTTAAAATGGAGGGGACTCCCAAAATATATAATAAGTTTTTTTCCGTTATTTCGATGCAGTGCAAAGGGGCAGAGGTTTGGGTGGGCCAGTGCTAGCCCCCCATATTTTCGCCTCAAACTTGAGGAGGTAATTGTTTGACATGGGGGCAGGAAAACCCCTTTCCCCCGGGGGGGAAAAGTTTCCCGCCCCCATGGCAAACAGATTTCAACTAAATTTTTCCCCTTTGTTTTCAAAAAAGGGTAGAGATTTTTAAAAACCCATTCTTAAAAAGGGGGACTGTGGTGGGAAAATTCCCTTTTAAATACCCTGCATTATTAGAGATTTCCCCCTGTGGTCACCGCTTTGCCCCAAACCCCAAGGGGAATTTTTGTGGAAAAGAAAAGGGGCCATTTTTTCTAGCCTTTTGGAAAAAGAGAAATTTTAAAAGAGAAATAAAAGGTTTTTAAAAAATTTTGTTTTTTTTTAAAGGCAAATTTTTTTCTCCCCATGGGGAAAAAACTTTATTTATTTTTTTTTCAAGAAACCAAAATTTTTTTTTTCAAAATTAATTTTCCAAAACAAAATTTTTTTTCCCGGGGGCAAAAGTGTTTTTTTGGGCCTTTTTTTATTAAAAATTTTTTTTTTTTTTTTTTTTTTTTTTTTTGGTTTTTTTTTTTTTGCCCCCTAAAGTTTCTTTTTTAAACCAAATTAAAATTTTATTTTAAAAACTGAACCAAGCAAAAGGGGTTAACAAAAGGGGTTTGGGAACCCCCTTTGGGGGCCCCCTTTCCCCAGGCTCCATTTTTACCCTTCCACCATCCAAAAACCCTTTACCCCCTTTTTTTAAACATGGGGCTTTTACCTGTAATTTTATTTTACGGGCCCCCCCAAACCCCCCCCCCTTTACCCTACCCTTATACAAAAAGGGTGGATTCCCCAAGGGGAAAATTTTTTGGCCCAATTGCCAAAAAATTTTTCCCCGGGGAAAAAGGGAATTTTTTTCCCTTTAAAACCCCACCATGGTTAATTGTTTTTTTTTGAAATTTTAAAAAAATTTTTTCAAAAAAATGTTATTTTGGGTTTTTAAATTTTTTTTTTTTAAAAAAGTTTTTTTGGGTTTTTTTTAAAAATCCATTTTTGGGTTTTTAAAATACTCCCTGAACCCTTTTGGGGCCCTCGGGAATAAGTTTTTCAAGCACATTTGCCCCAAAAAAATTGATCCGGGGTCTTTTAAACACACCCCCAAATGTTGGTCCCCGATGGCCTTGGATACAAATACAGTTTTTTCCCTTCAACTTCCCCAACAAGTGTTCAAAAATCAAAACATTGTTACCCTTTTGCTTGTCGTGTCTGTTCACCAAAATTGTTTCAATCAAAGGTGATAAAAAGCCTGATGTTCCCCCTTTTACTACAGTAAAGTTTTTCACTTAAAAAATGGCCGTGTTTTGGGGGGAGTGGGGGGGGTTTGGGGAAAATTTGAGGAGTCGGAGTCGGGGCTTCAGCTTGCCGACCCCAACAGCCCTGGGGTTTAGCGGAGAAAAGCCCCCCCCTTACGCATAGACCTGTTCTTTTTCCGCCCGAAAACCGGGCTGGAAGGGGTTTTTTGGGGAAAACATGTTCGTTTTTTCAGGCCCGCCGGCGTTGAAAAACCCCCCCGGAGAAAACCAAAGGGGCTACTGCGCGAGTTTTCCCTAGAGGTATAATAAAAGTTGTCACCTAGTTTACGCGGTTTTCAAAAAAACCAAAAAAAACCATCTGAAAACCGGGGTAAAAACCCCGGAATGGGGACAGACTTTTGACGACATGTTTTTGTAATCACCCTTTGCTGTTTCATCACCCGGCCCCTTTATTTTGGTAACCTGTCCAATGCTCGTTAAATTTAATTTTTAATCAGCCAAACACATGGGGGAACTCAGGCATTTTGGCAGTAGACGGGGCAAGACAAACTCCCGCGTTCAAACCGGCATCAGTATGGGGGAAAAAAAGGGATTTTAGTCCTTTGGTGGATGGTTGTTGGTGCCAAAGGGCTGGTTGGTATTTCAGAAACTGTGATCTCCCGGGTTTTCCCCCACAACCCTTCTAGGGTATACAGAGAAAGGTCCCAAAAAGAAAAAACATCCAGTGACGGCAAATTCTGTGGGCGGGGGAAAGCCCTTTTTATGCCAGAGGTCAAAGGAGAATGGGCGACGGTTCGGGTGATGAAAGGGAACAGTGATCAAAAGCCACCCGTTACCCAAGGTAGGGGAGAAAGGCATCTCTAAACGACGTACGGCGAACTTTGAGGCAGATGGGCTACAGCAGAAAAAAGACCACACGGGGTGCCACCCCTTTCAGCTAAGAAAAAATGAGGCTCCATTTGGGCCCAAGTCTCGAAATTGGACAGTAAAGTTTGGGAAAAAATTGCTGGTTGATGAGCTCGATTTCTGCTGCGACATTCGGTGGTGGGTAGAATTTGGCGTCAACAAATGAAAGCAGGGACCCATCCTCCCTTGTTAACGGTTCGGCTGGTGGTGGTGGTGCATGGTTTTGGGGGAATATTTTTTTGGCCCCTCTTTGGGCCCTTGGTCCCAATTGAGCATCGTTGCAACCCCTTGGGGAATCTATGCCAGAAAAAATTGAGGCGTTTGAAGGAAAAAAGGGGGTCCCCCCTTCTAGCATGGTGTACCAAATTAAAGGGGCGGTGAGTGTATAGCGCTGCGTTTTCATTAGCCCTATATTAACAATCTATAGGAATGGGATGGGGGTGTAATGTATGTAAGTGCAATAGCCCCACGCCGGGAAAATTCACCTTCAAGGTCGGTGCAGAAAGTTTTCATGGGACAAAAAACATTTTTAAAAATTTTTTTTTCCATTAAGGGCGTGAGGGTGGGAGGATGACATAATCCCACACTTCCTCACATATGAATAATACACAGCGCTCGCCTTTCTTGCTTGCCTCCCTGTAACAGCCTTTTCCATGTCATAGCAGAAAGAGAAGCCGGCTTCCTTATAACCTTGCCTCAAAATTATTTCTACAATAAGAGTTGGCGAAAAATCCCCATCGAATATAAAATTTTACCGTGACTGCCCAGGTTAATAAGGCACCAGAGGCCAAACCCAAAAATTTCTACATGGGGTTTTTCCCAAGCTTTGTACCGAAATTGCTTAGGAAAAAACTGGTTTGGGCCCACTTCCTCTTCTTATTTCTCTTTAAAAAGGGTCTGGTTCAAACCCTGCAGCCGCCACACTGTGAAGTGACCGCGCCCATACGTGACAGCCAATGGCCGCAAAATGTACTGCTATTCTACTGGCAAAAACAGTTTTGGGGTTTTCCCGGTGCAGTAGCCCCCATAGTGTGAACTTGGCCCTGGGGATTAAATAGGATCTATTAGAAGTCACGGACTAGCTCACAATTAGAGGATTAAGATGAAAAGGACTAAAAGGTCTAAGGATATTTAGAAAGGGTTGGATTAAAATTTCAAGACCATTAGGCTATGTTCACGCTGCGTGTTGGATCCAATTTTGGGTCTGGTTTTTAAATGCGTGTTTGGATCCGTATTTTGGACCCTAAATGGACCCAAACACGCATCTAACCATGTGCAGTGTGATTTACAGTAGTTTCAATATAAAACACGCATCAGGGTTCAGACAATACGTGTTTTACATGCGTCTTTCTCATTAATCTTTCAGATCCATTTAAGGAATTGATATGTCAATTCTTGATCCGCTTGATGCAGCCGGCACCCTATTAAAAACGAAAGGGTGTCATCCTGCTGCAGCCAAAATGCATCTAAACACGCACCTGCTTGTTGAATGCGATTTATGCAACGCTTTTGCATACGTTTTTCAGATCCAACATGCCGTGTGAACATACCCTTAAGGTAAATGAACCTTATAAAGGATGGGTTCCCCTGCTTAAAACCAACTTTTTATTCACAGGATAGGAGACCTGCCAATAAGAAGTAGCTCTGCAATGAACGCCCTGATCTGCTAAAGTATTAAATGGATTGCTATTTATCTTAGGGTATGTTCACATGGCGCGTTGAGTCCGTGTGAATATACACTTTTAGATATGTGTTTGGATCCGTCTGACGGACCCAAACACGTATCTAATAAATAGCAATGTGATTTACATTGCTTTTAATATGAAACACATCAGCGTGCAGACGCGTGATCGCTGATGCGTCTCATTGCGTCTTTCGGATCCGTCCCAAGAATGGACATGTCAATTCTTGGTCTAAAAGATGCAGCAGGAGCCCTTTTTAAAATTATAGGGTGCGATCCTGCTGCATCCAACACGCATCCAAACATACAGCTGCATGTTGGATCCGATCGCCAATGCATTTTCGGATGGATCCAACATGGATCCAAAAATGCCATGTAAACAAGTCCTTACTGGGCACCAAATACAGTTACCTTGCAGAGGAAAAAAAAAACATGCAGCCGCATATTCCGACATCAAACTCAGCTGAGTGTCTTGGTCTCAGGAACCAGATCTACTGCAATCAGGTGACCTAGCCCTCACATTAAAGGGTTCACAGAGGTAGCAGATCTCATTTAACGTCCAGCTGTTATTTCCAATAATCCTAAATTCCCTGGTTATGTCTTTATTGGCCATATTTGTTCCTTATTTTTAGTTAATTTATGCTGTTGCTGCAATTAGAAAATGAAAAAAAATATTCAATTATGTCCTCACCTCCGTTTCGGCGCTACCAAGGTCTGCAGTTTATTTCTTTACACCTGGCATTTGGAACAGCACCTCTGCTGATTGACTGCAGCAGTCGCCCGCATTGCCTGACATCACTGTTCGGAAGTAAAGGGCTCCCAAGTGTCAGGTAATACATGCGACCGCTGCGGCAGTGCGGTTCTGACTGCAAGGACCACAAAGAAAGCCAGAAAGATGGGAAGATGGTGGACAGCGGCAGAGGTGATTATTAGGGGTTTTATTCTCCAACTACAGCACCAGAATCAATTAAAAAAAAGTGGACAACCCCTTTAACCCAGTAATACTGAGGTAGAATAAGCATATTCTAATTGAAACTGCTTTACACCTGCAACATAATATCTGCTCATCCACATCTAGAAATGAACACACTATTCCTTCCTGCCTTGACACTCTCCATTTCAAAGTTCAACCCTCAAATAGAGGGTGGAGAGTTCTGCAGTGCACAGCTGGCCTTCAGATCTGGCACATCCAGTCACACACCAGGCACATCAAGGGTTAGCTGCAGATGACTACTCTGACAAATAACTGTGTGTAACGTGGGTTTTAATCATGTGAACTTGTGGTTAGAGCTATTTGGCCGTATATCTGCTAGAGCCCTAGTAAATTGTGCTCGTTTTAGAACAGAGAAAAACCACCATTTTTTTTTTTACTTAAAATTTTCTGTGGAAGTAAACAAGCAGAAAAAAATAAGACAGAAAAAAAGGCAATTGCAAAATACCAGTCAGAGTAAGGTCAAAAATGGAGGAAGTGTCACACTTTCAAAAGTACAATACAGCAGAGCGCTACAGCCTGTAGTACGGGCACCGAACTACATCACTTTCTGGGGTTACATGGCCATCAGATATACAATGGGTAGCAAAACAATGACCGACGGCCCTAGGAGGTCTGCATCCAATACTATTATATGGTTCCTACATACAATAGGAAAATTCTGCAAATCTACCGTAGTGCAGACCTGATATTTGGTTGCTGTAAGTTGTGGGTAGATGTGCTAAATTGTGAATAGGAACTTATGAGTCATTCATACATTGCATCTACTCTATCAAAAGTGTCCTTAACCAACATTCATTTTCTAAACTGCACAGTTATATAAAAAAATAAGAAGAAAAAAAAAAAGTCAGCTCGGTGCTATTCCCTATAGGCAAGAAATGCACTTTCTTAGGTTCTATGCACACAATGTATTAACCCCTGGGCAAAGGCTTGTGTCAAGATACTTTCCTGATGTAGAACCCCAATGTGGGGTGGTATACATTGCCCACTGTTGTTTTTTATGGAGGACCAATGTATAGTCAAGTGCAGTCAGCCCATAAAAGGTGCAACGACTGAAAATATCCTCTGTTGGGTGAATGGAGTCCAATAAATACTTGATGTATATACCTGCAGCTTTCTTCTGGCACGAACACTGAAAATTGAGCATGAATACATCCGCAGAGTCTTAGGCAGCAATCACATGTTTCTTGCCTGTCGCAATGGAAAAAGTATCCTAAGAGATATTACAGCAGGGCTGCAGTGGAGCCATAGGAAAGAGCAGGGCACTTAGTTTCTCTTGGACTCAAAACTGTGGAAGTCCATATCCAGCATATAAAGCAAATAACAATGGGAAACGGAGCAAACCTATTCCAGAAAAGACGATTCCTATGGCTCTGCCGTAGTACATGTGAGGATACTTTTTTCAAGTTAGCCTAATGGATACCAGTAAGGCTATGTTCACACGGTGTATTTGCAGGGCGTAATTACGCCCCGCAATTACGCCGTGTGGACGGGGGCGGGGCGGGAGAGTGAGCGGGGGGGCCGCAATTTCGCCGGCCCATAGACAATCACTGCTAGCGGCGCGTATACGCCGCTAGAAAGTGACATGTCAATTATCTCCCCGCCCGGCGAAGCGAGAGGAGACGTAATCCATAGTTCTCTATGAGAACTGTGAATTACCGTAAATGAATGGGCCGTATTTCGGTCCGTAATTGGCGCACTTCGGCGCGTAATTACGGACCGAAATACGGCCCATTTTAAACCGTGTGAACATGCCTTAAGGGAGGCAGGAAACTTAAAGGGGTTGTCTCGCCACAAGGAGATCTTGCAAAAACGAGTCACTTTGTAATATATGTGCATTAGCAGTATCCTACCTATTCTCAGATATCCCCTCTTGTATGGGCTGCATCAGTTCCTCAGGTAGCTATAGCTACAGACCTGTTTGATCTATCCTGATAGGCTGTCAGCACTAGTTGCTATAGCTACAGACCTGGTTTCTACTGCAGCCTAGTGGAAGCCAGTAAACATGCCACTGAATTCAAAGTGAAACCAAGAAAACAGGACTGAGGTAAGATGAATCAGTGTAGTGAGACAACCCCTTTAATGTGAATGGAAAGTCGCGGTAATACGGCTTGTATCCGGTCACTTGAGATCAGAAAAACCTTTCCCAAAGGGGTCTTCAGGATGTTTTTCATGGTCTCAAATTATAGAATCAGATCCATTCCATTGCACTTAATATACAGCTTCCGCTTTGGGAAGTAAATACAGCAAAAAGCATTGACAATGCTCTTGTTCCTTGCATATTATTCTTATTTAAAATCTTTGCAAAAAAATAAAACCCATTAATAAAAATCATATGTGCATCTTGCATGTGACCCAGAACATTTAGATCAGAGAATAGTAAATAGTTGACATACAAATAAGTACAGATGAAGGATCCTAGATACAAACCTCCAGCGTACGGACATGTCACCAGTCTGCCATCATTAATGCAGTGAACCTACCTGCTAATGCCTTGATGCGGGACCGCTCAAAAAGCCGCGCAGAGCTGTTCTCATTGTCCCAGTCGTCGACATCCCAGCGGTTGTTGACATCACTGTACTGCTGCTGGATCTCAATGTTGTCATAGTCTGTCGTAACAGCCGTCATTCTGGACCTCCCTATCCGATCATCAGCTACAGCTCACTGATCTGAAAGGCAGCAAAAAGGGATATAAAATTACTGGACAGGACACTGATGAATAATCCAAAAATATATGAAACACTGCATTTCCACTACATGCGAGTAGGAGCTGACGCCCAACAATAATGACAAAATACCAATTATCTAAGCATGCTTACAATGCGTGCAGCTTTAAAAGGAGGAACAATGTGAATCTATGTTCACCCAAGAACTTCAAAGACATTCAAGCTCCATTTTCGTAGTAGTTTGCAAATTATACCCATGTCAGAATATGAGGTCCGAAATTAAAGTGTAAATGGCATTTACACCACTAACAAGAACACCATTTTTTCCCTATGCCATGACTAGCACACAAACAGCACCCCATTCAGATTCACTAGTTTTAGAGTATCTACCTCTTCACATCAATAATACACATGATGCCCCCTCCTCTCACAAAAGTGCAATGCAAGAACTCGGATTTGATAGAACACAAAAACAGGATATAAACAGGGGTGTAGCTACAGGGGGTGCAGCGGTAGCAGTCGCCACCGGGCCCAGCAGCCTGAGGGGGCCAAAAAGCCCTCCTGCCACATAAAAATATACCAGCAGTGTAAATGGTGCATGGTAACTGGGGGGCCCCATTTCACTTTTTGCACCAGGGCCCAAGAGCTTGAAGTTACGCCTCTGGATATAAACAAGTAATTTCTGATGTTACCGGAGTGAACCAATAAATCAATAAAGGCATGTTCACATGGCTTATTTGGACGTGGTTTTGGACGAGGTTACGGAGCGTTTCCTCGCCCAAAACCACGTCCAGAACACTTCCAAAAACGCCTCCAGTTCATTTCATTGATGCCTATGTAAAACCTCGTTGTAGTTCACACACAACGAGGTTTTTACGCGCTTCTTTGGAAGGGATGAAAAAGAAGAAGTGTCGTGTCAATTGTTCAGAAGAGGTTTTAGAGGCGTTTCTCGGCGAGGTTTTGGACGACATTTTGGACGATGTTTTCACCCATACAAAGAGCCAGGAGAAAAAACGCGCCCAAAACGCGTCAATACCGTACCTAAAACAAGCTGCAAGTATTGACATGACACTTCTTTTTCAGCGCTTCCAAAGAAGCGTGTAAAAACCTCGTCGCGTGTGAACTACAAAGAGGTGTTACATAGGAATCAATTAAACTGGGGGCGTTTTGGACAAGGTTTTGGGGCGAGGAAACGCTCCGAAAACCTTGTCCAAAACCTTGTCCAAATAAGCCATGTGAACATGCCAAGTCCTGAAACGGTGTTAATAGTTTTTTAAAGTTTTGCAGTGCTTCTAGGGAAAAAAAAAAAAAAAAAAAAAAACTTTTTTTTTTTTTTTAACATCTTTTGTATCCACGTTTCCTGCTAATCTGTGCACCTGGTAGCAGCCTTGGATAGAATCAGTCTCTGTCCTCCTCTGGAAGCCAACATTGTAGTCCCTTTTGTGCTGGATCCACACAGCATACCGACAAAAACCATCGGAAAGTCAACCAGTTTTTGTCCGATGCACGACTTCGGTTTTTGTCACTATTTGCAAAAACCACGGTCGGTTCTCATTTTTTTGCCGTTGGCCCATACAATTGATTATATGGGAAACCGACAGCAAAACGTCGGCGGATAATACAACATGTTCCAGTAAACGAGCTTAAAAAAAAAAAAAACAAAAAAAAAAAAAAAAAACAACAACAAGAACAACAACAACAACAACAACAACAAGAACAACAAGAACAACAAGAACAACAACAACAACAACAACAACAACAACAACAACAACAACAACAACAACAACAACAACAACAACAACAACAACAACAACAACAACCTGTGTAGACTAAAGGTTGTTTTTTTTTTTGTTTTTTTTTTTACTAAAGTCTATGAGCCTGATAAACTGTCAGATTTGCAGGGGTTTCAAAATACTAAAACCGCCGAAAATCCGACTGTTTTCGTGTGCTGCATATAGACATAACCATAGTTCCCCTGAAAAAACAGTCTTTTTAGCTATTCCGCCATGCTACTGCAGAATTTTCGGTCCTCTTGACTGGAAAGGCAGAAAGCTAATACTTTGGGCTGCTCTGCAGTAAACATAGGATCAGTAGGAAGAGACCTGGCTGTGGGAAGAGTGACTGTGCATGTGTCCACCAGCACTCATTAGGTGGACATGCACATTACTATACATTTGGAAGACCACATGGCAACCAGGGCTGTGGAGTCGGCAAGCCAAAGCCCAGACTCGGACTCCCTCATACACGGCGCATGTTTAAGTGATAACTTTACTGTAGTAAAACGGTAACATCTGGCAGTTTATCACCTTATGATACAATAAATAATCAAGCTATTTAGGTAGAACAGACACTGACAAGCAAAAGGGTAACAATGTTTTGATCCTTTTGAACACTTGTGGGTAGAGTTGAAGAAAAAGCTGTATTTGTATCCAAAGTCCAGTATTCACCAACATTGGGAATGTGTAGAAGAGATCTGGGATTTCGGTAAAGATATGCTTGAATCTGATTCAGAGCCCAGAAGGATTCAGGCAGTATTGAAAACCAAAAAGGTGGATTTCCCAAATACTAACAAAATAATAGAAATTAACATTTTGATTTTTAGTAGCAAAACAGTAACAATGCCGTTACAGGAAAGAATCTGCAGAACTAAGCAGATGCTAAATACTTGCAAGTCACATTTATGTATAAGATAGGTAAGATGACTGTATATAAAATTACAGTAGCCTCATGTACAAAGCTGTAGTGGATGGTGAGATATGGAGCCTGAAAGTCATAAATTCAAAACATTGTTACCATTTTGCTTGTCAGTGTAAAATATATTTATTGGACATGACTTTAGAACACAAAAAAATTGTAAATATGCAAAACACTACAGGAACATTTGTGGAGTCTCTGAATTTGCTCTGAGAAATAGTATTGCCTCCATCAGGTCCTGCATACATGACCTCACATCTGATCTCATTATTTCCAGGCTAAAGAACGGCCTCTCTACACTAACTTGGGTTGGGGGAAAGCGGTAACCACAGGAGCAACATCTCAAACAATGTCAGGGTATAAAGGAATTGCCTCAGCCACATTCAGTTTTGATGAATGGTTGAACTCTTCTACTTATTTGAAAGCAGGTGAAAAATTTTGCTGAAATTTGTTTGTCATGGGATTGGAATCTTTTCCCCTGTGGCAGCGCTTTGCCTGCTCCATGTCATCAATTACACTCCTCATGTGATGAGGCTGAAGATATGGGAGCAGTAGCACTGGCCGGACCCAATGCCTCTTGCTCTTTGCATCGAACTAACTGGACCAACTTATATATTTTGGGAGTAGGAGTCGGTCCCTTTTATGACTACTCCAACTCCTGCAAAATAGGCACCGACTCCGACTCCACAGCCCTGAAATTGGCAACCTATTATAAGTGAATGTGAAAGCTTGTTTTTCACAGCAAGAAAATGGTAAAAGTTTTTTTCTATCTTCTATACAATTAAATAATATTTAGTGGAGTGGTCCAACACTAAAACAACAGCTACTAGTACAAAATAATAAAAAATAAACGTGCCTGTTTCATCCTCCAACAACCCAGCACCAAAACTCCAGCAATTCCCCGACTATTAGTCTATGTCCAGTCAGCACATGACCACTGCAGCCAAAGCCGTGCCCCGAGCGATTGTGTGCCGTATTCACCATGAAGCACTGATATCACAATAATGGCACATGACCACTGAAGCCACTGATTCGCTGCAGAGACCACTGGGGCTTCATTGACGGTGGATTAAAAAGGTGAGAATTTTATACAACTGGGGGCTATATATTCTATTTTTTATACAATCCCTGTATCAGGGCTTTGTATGCAATTCTAGTAATTCATGATTTCATAAGAACCAATCTTCCACTAATCATACGATAATGAGAGAGCATTGCAAATACCATTAGTCCCAACCATCCTTTATGGTTTGGTCCACTCGGACATGCAGGTAACTACAAAACGTGACAAAGCAACTTCAAACTACGGTATGTTTAAAAAGTGTAAACAAAAAAATGTAAAAAATTTAATTTCCATTAAACACACAAAAAACACGTTCTAGTCCACCAAGTCCTTAGAACGCGCTTCCTACAGGGATACTGGAGTCGTTCTAACAACTCTGTAACCACAGTTAAAGGGGTTGTCTCGCTACAAAGATTACCTTTCAACATGTAGGGAACACTCAATAACGATGTTTTCCACACATATTGCTATGTTCATTTTTGTTGTTGTTGAACTACAAGCGATTTTATCACCTTCTGAGGGCTTTCTGGTTTCCCAAGTGACCGACCTGGGTACTTCTTCTCCCCTGCTGTTTGTTCTATCTGATAACAGTGAGTGATGTCATCACACAGGTATCGGTAGCACAGAACTGTGGGCAGTGAGAGCCTGAGTGTTATAATATTAATCTTTATTTATATAGCGCCAACAAATTCCGCAGCACTTTACAATCTAGAGGTTATAATTACAGACAAAAGACAGACATTACACAGTGAAAGCTACTTACAGGTGAGACACAAGGTGTGAGGGCCCTGATCGCAAGAGCTTACAATCTAAGAGGGTGCCTGGGGGAAACAAAGGGGGAGAAGTGCTAAAATTACTGCCGTTTACTTTAACTCCGAAGCTTCCCTGGTCCTGACAGCATGAGATTTATCTAATTAGCAGAAGTCTGAATACAAGGAGCTCATAGGCTAATTACAGACAACTTGACCAGGAAGTGACAGAGCAAAGCAGCATTATTTCATTCATGCATCCTATGAAACTTTGAGATGAGACAACCCCTTTAAGTCCTGGCTTTATTCACTCAAATTTATACTTTCCTCCCCAAGAAAAAACAGAGAAATCTTCCTTAGTCTTAGAAATCAAGGTTGTAGGTAAGTATCTCCACTTTATTCCTTGAAAAACAGTACGGTTTTGGGGTGTGTCAGAAGGGAGTGTAGTGAATAACATTTCACCCTCTTGGTCAAAGCTATTAGAGCATCTGTGAAAGGCAAACTATAGAGCGGGTTTAAAAAGGTAAAGTTACGTCTACACAGCAATTGTAAAATATCGTCAGATTCGGCTGTAGAATCCGACCAGTATTTTACAAATCAGTTTTAGTTTAACACTATTTTTGCACGGATTCTGGGGTCAGTTTTTGGCCAGCCCTTTAACATTCAACAGTCCTATAATCCGCCGGTTTCAAGTGAAATATGCCCGATTGCAGAACATGTTCTACATTTTTGGAACGGATTTTGCATTTGAAATCCAACCGCAGAAAGTCCGAGCTGTGTAGACTACAGCTTGGATTTTCTATGACGGTCTATGGGGATGATTTACAGTGTTTTTTTTTGCAGATTCTAAATACTAAATCCGCTTAAAAATTTGATGCTATACCAGTGTCGTGTAGACGTAGCTTAAATGGTCACCTGGATGGTCCACAACTCAAAAACAAACTCATGGTACTTCTTCATTGCTTTTAAGCGAGAAACACGTAGTCTTGTTTTAATGTATTAATAAACTGCATCTTATACTTCAAAGGGAATGTGTCATCAAAAAAATGAGGCATTAAGTCCCGTTTTTATGTTAAACACATTTTTTAGGAAGTTTTGGTTGTTTTTTTAAATTTTTCATATCACTTTCAATATTTTTAAATAATTCTTAAGTCTTGCAGTTTTCACTTTGGCCATTAGGTCTTGTTTGCACAGCAGTCAGAGTTCTTTACAGTACAGTGCTTTACTTTTCATGCACATAGGAGACTTAAAGGGAACCTGTCACATAGATTATGCCCCCCTTGCTGAGGACAGCACAAGCTAGTGTCAGACCTGCTGTTTCCAGCACTGTGTCCCTTATTCTATAAGATGCTGTAGTTTTAGAGCATTTACCCCTCAAATCTTATTCATGAGCAGGTGTCAGCCCCGCCCACCAAAGGCTAGCCCCACCCACTGAGTTATTCACATGTTTCTACCTATTCAAAGTAATAGGTTTGCCAGTTGAGGTGGGCGGGGCTAGTCTCAGGTGGGCGGGGGTTGAAAAAAACTGACACACGAACCTTGAAGGAACTCTTTCTTTCCCAAAACTCATCTTACAAATCAAAGGCTGAAATCTGCAGGGTTTGAGCATATAAATTTTTACACGAAAACTACAGCATCTTACAGAATAAGGTGCACAGCGCTGGGAACAGCAGGTCTGACACTAGCTTGTGCTGTCCTCAGCAAGGGGGGCAAAAACTATGTGACAGGTTCTCTTTAAATACACGAAAACTATAGCATCTTACAGAATAAGGGGCACAGCGCTGGGAACAGCAGGTCTGACACTAGCTTGTGCTGTCCTCAGCAAGGGGGGCATAATTTCTTTGTGAAAAATAGTTAGTCCCCTGTTACAGGTCTGAGCAAGAAAACTCTTTTCCTAATACGAAGCCTATGGGATTCAGTCATGCTGTGTGACCTGGAAAGAAATCACTGTGAAGGGAGGGGAGAGGGGGAGCTGTGACATCTCCTCTTGTGACTGGTGGATCCTGTGTTATCTATTCACACTGGGGTCTCCTTTCAGTTTGACCCTCTTTGTGCTGATAATGAGCAGACAACTGAGAATCTCTCTCTACAGAACAGGAAGTGTCAGACAATTATTAGGCTTAGCGGCCAAAGTGAAAACTGCAGGACTTAAGAATTATTTTTGCTGACACATTCACTTTCACGGTCTATTGCTATAATTCCCTCTTTTTCCCCTCTATCATGCAATATGTTAGTTGTGATTTTTACTTTATATTTCATTGCTTTTAAGCTACATTGTTTACACTGGTGGCAACAACATTACAATCCATTTTATGCACTGAAGAAGAACCAAGCTAAGAAGTGTTTCAGAGCCTGCCAATAGCAAATGTCTCCTATTATTATGCTGGTGCCAACGCGACCCTAAAGGCTTCTGGGAAACCACATTAGTCTCTGTGCCAAGCCTCTCACAAGAAAGCAGCAATTGTAACCAGCATTATTTACAGCCACAGGACTCACAAGAGTCACAGATTTACAACTTGTACAATGTCACTACTTCTTTGTGAGTCGAAGGAAACCGCTTTTTATAAGTCACACAAATCGAGGAGATCTTTGGAAATTTAAGTGCATGTTGACTGACTTGTCACAGACCTCCGTCCTACACGTAGTCATCCTCCTGTACATATATACATTGGTGAATGGCAACGAGAGACAATGCAGTGTACAGGATGTCCATTATTTCCAATGTGAAGAGTGGACTTCCCATTTACATTAGTGTCATAGTGATTCACATGCGCTTTAAACTGGAAAAAGGAAAAAAAAAATTTTAAAGATTCTTTCCGGGAACCAAAGTACCCCAAACCCTCTCATTTTTACCCTTCACAATATAGAGGGCTGACCTCAGCTACTTTTGTGCTGCTTAAAGATATTTATGGGGCACATTACCAAACTAAGGTTTGTTCAACACGCTTTTGTGACCCGGGTTTTAGGGCTCTAACAATTGTCAGTGTGATTAACATTGCTTTCAATGGCAAAACGCATCGCTGTTCTCAGGGAGATCGGCGATGCGCTTTTGAGAGCCTCCTGCCTGCGCTTTTCGCATCCGCTTAAGAATTGACAGTCAATTCTCCTTGTGTTCTACCAATAAACCCCCATAGGAGATAAGGGATCCGCACCCCGGGTACACAGCGCGCTTTGCATCCAAAGGGGAAAAAGGGGGGCGGCCGGGCGGGGGCGGGGGGAGGTGGGGAGAAGAAAAGAAGAAAAGAAAAAGAAAGAAAGAAAAAAAAAAAAGAGAGAAAGAAAAAAGGAAAAAAAAGAGAAAAAAAGAAAGAGAGAGAAAGAGAGAGAAAGAAAGAGAGAGAGCGAAAGAAAGAGAGAAAAAAAAAGAAAAAAAAAAAGAGAGAAGAAAGAAAGAGAGAGAAGAAAGAAAGAGAAGAAAGAAAGAAAGAGAGAGAAAGAAAGAGAGAGAAGAGAAAGAAAGAAGAGAGAGAAAAAGAGAGAGAGAGAGAAAGAAAGAGAGAGAGAGAGAGAAAAAGAGAGAAAAAAAAGAAAAAGAGAAGAAGAAAAAAGAGAAAAAAAAAAGAGAAAAAGAGAGGGGAAAAAAAGAGAAGAGAGAGAGGGGAAAAAAAGAGAAAAGAAAAAAGAGAGAGAAAAGAAAAGAGAGAGAAAGAAAAAAGGGGGAAAGAAAGAAAAGAAAGAAAAAAGAAAAAAAAAAGGGAAAAAAAAAGAGAGGAAAAAAAAGAAGAAAAGAAAAAAGAAGAAAGAAAAAGGGGAAAAAAGGGGGGGGAAAAAGGGGGGGGGAAAAAAAAAAAAAAAAAAAAAAAGGAAAAAAAAAAGGGGGGGGGAAAAAAAAAAAAAAAAAAAAAAAGGGGGGGAAAAAAAAAAAAAAAAAAAAGGAATAAGAAAAAAAAAAAAAAAACAAAAAATAAAAAAAAAAAGAGAAAAAAAAAGGGGGGGGGGAAAAAAAAAAAAAAAAAAAAAAGGGGGGGGGGGGGGGGGGGGGTGGGGGGGAAAAGGGGGGGGGGGGGGGTTTTCCCCCCCCCCCGGGGGGGGGGGGGGCCCCCCCCCCCCCCCATCCCCCCCCCCCCCCCCAAAAACCCCCCAGGTTCCCCCCCCCTCCCCCCCCCTTTTTTTTCGCCCCCCTTTTCCCCCCCACCCCCCCCCCAAAAAACCCCCCAAAAAAAACCCCCCCCCAACCCCCCCAAATTTGGGCCTTCACCCTCTTTTTTTATTCAAAAAAACTTTTTCCAGACAACCCATTTTCAAATACCCCCAAAACCAAAGAGCAAAATGTAAAAAAAAAAAAAAAAAAAAAAAAAAAAACCTAAAAAAAAAATTTCAAGTCAGTTAAGCTTAACAAAACCAAAAATTCTTCGCAATTTCCAAAAACTTTTTTTTTTTAAAAAAATGGGCCATTATCCATTTTTTTCCCTCACAAAAATTTTTAAAAAAAATGCACAATTTTAAAAGTTCAAACCCAAGGGTTTAAAAAAAAGAAATTTTCAAAAAATTTCCTTTTTTTAATTTTTTTCCCCCAAATTTTAAAAAAAACCCCACAAACCCCCACCAAACCCCTTAGTTTTCCCCCCCACCTATATAAAACCCTGCCAAATTGGGGTTTTTTTTTTTTAAAAACCCAAAATGATTTTTTCCTTCATGCGGCGTTTCTGGGCCCCAAAGGTTAAAAATGTAAAAAAAATTTTTCCCCAAGGCCAAAAACCTTAAAAGCACAAAGGGCAAACCCTAAATAAGAGGGATTTCATTTTTCCCTTTTTGGAATTTTGGGGTTTTTCACTATTTTGGTAGTTTTTGAGCATTTTGGACCCCAATGAACCCAAAAACAAACAATTGGGGTTTAACACCAAAAAAAAACGAAGGCGGCCAATTGTTTTTGGGGTTTTTTGGGTTTTTATTTTCAAAAAATTTTTTGGAATTTTGGGTTTTTGCCAGCAAGTCCCCCCTTAAAATAAAAATTTGGGTTTTTGGCCCAAAAAACATAAAAGCAATGATATTTTTTCTTTTTAAAACCTTTTTATCCTTTTTTTTAAAAATCAAAAAATTAAAAAAAAGTAGAATCCCCCGGTTTTAAAAAAGGGTTTTGGGGGCCTTAATTTAAATTTGGGGTGGAAATTTTTTTTCATCTCCATACCCGGCTCCCCAGTGACTATTTCAAAGGATAGTTTTTTAAAGGTGTTTTCCCAAGACCTTTAAAAACCCCTTACACCATCACCACTATTCCAGCTCTAGTGTTTCCTTCCCCAGTCTCTCAGTGATGACGTCATGTCCATGGATCACATGATGTTGCAGCCAATCACTGACCTCTGTCTCACTTCCTGTACATGCAGGCATGTGATTGCTGAGGCCACTGATTGGTTAAAGCATCATGTGACCCAAGAACGTGAAGTCATCAGCATAGGACCAGGGAAGGAAGCACTAGAACTGCAGCAGTGCTGGCACAATGGCAATGGGAAGGGTAAGTATGGGTTATTTTCTATTTTAGCGCAGTGGTGGGAAGTGTTTGAGGGTATGTTCACATGGCATTTTTGGATACGTTCTTAGATGCATTTTGGACCCTAAATGAACCCAAACACACATCTAACAATGTGCAGTGTGATTACATTGCTTTCAATGTAAAACACGCATTGGCAGTCAGACAATACGTGTTTTACATGCGTCTTTCTGATGCGTCTTTTGGATTAGTTCTAAGAATTGTCATGGCAATTCTTGATCCGTTTGACGCAGCAGACGTCCTACTTAAAACTATATGGTGCGTTTCTGCTGCAGCAAAAATGCATCCAAACACGCAACTGCATATTGCATGCGTTTTACACAGCGCTTTTGGATCCATTTTTCAGGATCAAAAACGTATCCAAAAATGCAGTATGAACATACCCTAGAGGTCTTGGAAAACTAAGCATAGGTTGCAAGCCCAGTGCTCTTGGGAAGTTCAGGAGGCCATTGAAGAAGGTGTGATGATTTTGTCTTTTTTAGCCTTTAGGTCAACATGCAGCCCACAAAGGATTTCTGGCAGCCCTGAACCAGACCACAATGTTGTGTAGCTAGCCCAAACCCCAAAATGGTTATTCCTGATCAGATCAGGGGCATTTCTAAGTTGTTTGAGTGCCCACCTCCTTTCAAGTAGTGCACCTGCAAAATACTGATGCCACAAATGCTCAAGATCCATTCTGAAATCTCTGAAACAGATGAACATTAGGGACCATCCCCACAGCAAAGGACAAATACCAGTCGGTTTATCCAACCGGTATTTGTGCTGTTTTAGTGCCGTCCCCACGGCCGCCGGGGGGCGGCTTTTCTCCGCGATAAGCGAAGAAAAGCCCTCCCCCTTCCCATTGATATGTTCACATTCCATCCGAAAACCGGACAGAAGAATGAAGATGTTCAATGTTTTTCGGGCGGCCGGCGGTTTGAAAAACTTGTGCAGTGAGGACTGCTGCACGGGTTTTCCATAGCGGCCGGTTGTGTTAGTTTGCAGCCGGTTTTTCAGGCGGTCTGCAAAACCGCAAACCGATGCCGTGGGGACATGCCCTTAAAGGGGTCGTCTCACTACAAGGATTGCTTTTTATGTTAAAGATCTGCAAAAAAACAAGTCACTTTGCAATATGTGTTTATTAACAGTGTCCTACCTATGCTGAGATATTCCCTCTTGTATGGGCTGCATCAGCTCCTCAGGTTGCTATAGCTACAGACCTGTTCAATCTCTCCTGATAGGCTGCCAACACCGATTGCTATAGCTACAGACCTGGCTTCTACTGCAGCCTGAATTCAAAGTGAAACCAAGAAAACAGGACTGAGGTAAGATGAATCAATGTAGTGAGACAACCCCTTTAAGGTTTTACAGGTGGCTAAATCTGGAAAAAAAATGTAGGAGACAAAATTGTCACAGTTGCAGGTAGGTAGGGATCCTCTTTACCCCGTGAGACAATGTTAGGCAATGTTAAATAACCCTAGCTCTAGAGTTCCAGGTCAAAACATTCTGGTCTCCTTTAGTAATGTAAAGGAAATCGCCATCTCCCATTCTGTGCGGTCGCTAAAAACAATGATGGAAACATTTACATGCAAGGTTTGGAAAAAGACTATTTCAGCAATGTTTCCACAAAAGTCATTTTCAGCAGACCATGCAAACGCTGGACAGCATCCATTATCATCTGCTCCACCCAGGATGAAAGAAGAAGTACTTATTGATCCGTGCTACAGGAACAGATGAGTACGAGAGACCAAGCCCAGGAGACTAGGGCGTGAGCTCACTCGAAGATTGATTTGTTGGCTAATAAAAGTAGCAATAATATAAATAATACAAATTTTTGCCATCTGTTCCCTATGACTAAATATGCTTCTACCTCCTGAATAGTGGGCCCGGTGATTGCTATGGAATCAGGAGCTCGCCATTACCAACTAGCAGTGGAAGAGAACCGTGAGGCCACATTCACATCGTGTTTTCAGTCACAGTACACGGTATCTATCGGCATGCCGGGATACATTTCTCCTGATACATACTGTAACTGTATCCCGATACCTACTGTAAATGGCCCTATCAACTGAACGCATCCAGTGTTTGCATTGGACATAAAAGCCTGGTAGACCGTTCTATTGAGCCGGATGGTAATAGGGCATCCATAGTCCAATTCCAAGTTTGCTGTATAGATCTTTATGGCCCCATTGTGGCCAACCAAGGTATCTTTCTGGATAAATCTTTCATAGTATCCCGACAGAACTATGAATAGGGATGAAAAACGTCATGTGAATGGGGCCTAAGGGACAAATATTAGCAGTAGAAAGCAGTGTTGGACTGGGGAGGAGTTGATTCTAGAGGACCACTAGTTGAGCTGTTTCTGGGCCCACAGATGGAGTTTATTTTGGGGGCCCACCCTACAGCTACTGTAAATGACTGTACATGCCTCCTATACTCTGCCTCTTGCCTCTCTCTCTCTGCCCCTTCTGAGGATGCAAATGCAGTTAAAAAAAACCCTCCAGATCTGCCATGATCGGAGGCCCACTGGGGGTTTCCCTTGTTCCCCTGTTGGCCAGTCCAAGCCTGGTAGAAAGCGTTAGACCAAGCAATTCGGAAACAGCAAGGTCATAGTATTTCACCTTTCCAACAAGTCATTTTACTAACGTGCTGAATGTAACCACCACAAAATTATGCTCTTGGGTGCATATATGAATATTACCTGGAAGTAACATGGTCAAAAAAGGGTAATTAGGAGTTCAGTGGCTTAGGTCAGGGTTGGACTGGTTTAACGGAAACCCAAAAGTCCAGCAGAAGAGAACTTCATCTGAAACCAACTTAGGAGGCCTGGGATACAGCTGTAAAGCCCAACCCTGGGTAATGTCAAGAATCTACTGTCCTGGTATATAGAACTCTGTTTGTAATGTGATTATCCAGAACACACGTTCTGGCAATACAATTCTTCAGATGTATGAGAAAATGTCTTGCTCCAATGCATAACGAAAACAGTGACGATAGAGGATGCAATTGAATGGGGGTAATGTTGCATCAATGTGCTAAAGGACTAGCAGCATCTTCGTTCTGGTAATCACATGAGGACCCAGCAGTAAGACCAATACATATCAGTAAGTTATAACATAGCTCTTGCAAGGATATGCTACGTCAACTGTTTGGACCAAACAAAGTGGAGCTAAACTGTATGGACCAAACAAAAGCAGCAAGAGTTTGGACGACCTGGAAGGTCACCATTCATCATACAAATGGAAGGCACCAGTTTCTCCATCCCTATTCATTTCAGTATGCAATCATATAAATGTCTTCACCCAGCAACAAACATTTCATTAACCAGTGTCTAGTATGTTTGGCGTGACATAAACCTCTGCTATATTGGAAAGAATGAGCAATTTAGTAATTGGACAGAGTGGATAAGGGTGTATTCATATGTTGCAGTAATGGCACGGGCCGTGACTGGTTTTCTGAAATTGTGATAAACCCGCAGCATTTTTTTGCCAGAATGACAGAAATTCATGGCGGAAACTGCAATGTTACCCCAACGCACACACCCTAACATATTAGAACTAATTAGTTAGCGGGTGAGGCGGTTAAGAATGTAAGCTCCAGGCAGAAATGACATAAATTGGACAACTGGACAGAAGTCAGCCTTATTGCTGATATATGACAATATTTAAGCACAGGACATAAAATAAAATGCCAATATAAATGCATTTCCGTGTAACCCGATGCCTAATGTTCTGGATGTCATTTATCATGTTCATCCTGTATGATTAATCACATCCTATAATGCACCGAGACTCGGAAAAGGACAAATAATCAATATCTCAGACAACTGCTAATTGACTGCAGCAATTTTGACTATAATAATCCAAATGCCATAAGAAAATATGACCAGGAGCAAAGAGGAAGGGCAGATATCAACCATGATCTCACATGGGATAAGGCCATTAGAAATGTGATCAACGGACAATAGGAACCACTTTAAGCCTGTGTTCATGGCTTATTCAAGACGGAATTGCGAGCCGGATTGCGCTCGCAATTCCGGCTTGAATAAGGGGCGGGGGCGCTGCCCGCCGGCCCCATAGACTTGCATTATCCACGTCGCGTATTGCGCCTGGCTAATGTGCATGTCCGTTTCTCCCTGCCCGGCAGATTCGCCGAGCGGGGAGGAGCGACGGAATCCACTGTTCTCTATGGATTACCGTAATTACTGAGACGGATTGGCGCCGTACTGCAGCGCAAATCCGGCGCGAAGTACGGCACCAATCCGCGGCAAAATCAGCCGTGTGAACGGCCCACTAAGAGTATTCTGCATCTCTTGCTGAATAGGTGTATCAATGTAACTAACAATTGAGTTAAAAGGGGTGTCCACACAAAGTAGAATTTATGTGGGAAGCTTGCAAATTAAAGGGGTTTTGCCACGATGTAATGTTGATGTGGAATCCTCCAAAATGGGTATTTAATCACTTTTCTAAATATATGTGATTACAAAAAGTTTGCTCTTTAGTAACTAGTCAAAGCAGTACAAATAAATTAAAAGAAACCTCAGTCAGATATGTGTATTGGGTAAAAAAACACAAGTTTGGTTTCTTCAGGGATCCGAATCTTCTTTTTTTCAGGGATCACTTTTGTACTCCTGATTGTCACCCTCGACACGGGATAACGCTCTCCTGCTGTGATAATTTTAAGTATTATGTTATACTTTTCCGGTTATTATTTGGGCCCACTTACTATTGCTAGTCTTGGAAGTAGTTCGCTTTTGCGCATGTCCAGGAGTGGTTTAGAGGCTGCCAGCGGATTTCCGCTTGTCATCCGCGGCTCCAGACTCTATAGCGCTTATGCGCATGTCCGGAAGTAAATGTTATCCGTTAGTTCGCTTGTAAGCTACGGGCGGACTTGCGCCTTCCATTACCAGCTCCGGACCTTACAATGTTTATGCGCATATCCGGAAGTTAGTTCAGCCCGATGCCATACATCTTTTGGATTCTTAGGATTGGAGCGTTTAAAGGTGTCGAGGATGACGTTCAGGTAATTCAATTAATGATTTTTACAATGTGTGGTATATAAGAGTGTTTGTTATACTATGTCTGCATGCTATGATTAAGGGTGTGGCTACACCCGAAACGCGTAAGCCGACTTTGATGGTTTGAGGCTATTTTTTGCACATGGGAACGCTTGCAATTTTATCCTGATTCAAATACAAATAAAATGAATTAAGTTTTATTATATCTTCTTTGGTGGTTATCGCTGCATCAAATGCGTTTTGGAGGACTAATCCGAATCTAGGACCCTTATGCTGAAAGGCAGAAGTGCTAGCCACTCAGCTACACTGTAGCTCTTGCATTTTAATTTACTTGATTTTACATTAACAGATCTTTGCTTGACTACAGTGAGCACACTGAAGGGAAAGGCATGGTGATGTCAAGCCTGCTGGGTCACACTCTATGCAGTTCAAACAAATCATGTTAACACCCAGCTGACTGGTGGGTAATGAAGTTCTAGGAGGAATAACAAGAAACCCATACAACGGAGCTCTAAGGAAAGATGCTCCGGAATTGTTATGTCACAGGAAACACAAGCATTTACTAAAACATATGTCAGGAACATCCATGGGTCCTGTTTAAGCTATCCAGTAAAATAACTGCAAAGTATGAAGTGATATTCAGCCCTGTGACAAATACAATGCTAACATTTTAACCAAAATTAGTATCTCAAAAAAGATGATGAAAATTCCACATTTATCAAAACATAGGTCAATATTTCAAAATGGGGGAAAACAAATAAACAAAAAAAAAATTCTAGGCTTGGTATAGACTAAGTTATTTATTTCAGGATTTACGAAAATGGCAAACAGTGGCCACTTTACTGCTATAGGAAATATCCATAAACCCTGTGAGATAACAGTACACTACTACTGGAAACCACAAGAAGAAACATATGCTTTCACTGGTTCCTACCACAACCCCAAAGATTTTTTTTTCTACATCCTTAAAATAATCTTTAGCAGCAACTTTCTAGGGAAATGACTCCAGCACACTCGCATTAAACCGCAGCCAGTCTGGTACTGTTCACAGATATCTGCTGCCACCTACTGGCCATTGCTCAATATAGACAGCAGAAAGCAAGCGGACTGACAAATCATTTCAGAGACACTTTCCACCGTGAGGGAAATTATAACTGAGAATCTAGGAGGATCTTGTCAGGCAAAGCAATCTGATCCACCAACATTCTGCTGCACAACTTTCAGATATATAGTGGAACTTATAGGTTTCCCTATGACTGTAGGTTAGCCTGAACCTGGCATATGACAGCAAATGGGTTGTTCAGTATTGGAAAAATATGGCTGCCTTCTAACAGAATGCATGCAAGCAAAAATAAATTTAAAAAGTGCATTCCGCAAGCCACATGACTCCTTTAGCCTTGCAATGTGACTGGGACTAAGGACCATACCATATATTCATCCGCAGCCACTTCAGGGTTTTTCCCCCTGGTTAGTGCAGAGTAGGAGTGCTAGTTGGCTTGGCGAGAGGTTCTAGATATAGCTGGAAACCTCTGTGGTGTAGTGGAGAATAGCCAGCATATGGGCTGTCGCATATCTGCATCAGGCAGTCATAAAAGTACATTAAAAAAAATACATAAAATGAACATTTTTAACCAATTTAAGAGACATTCACTTCAATGTTTCAATTTTTTTGACTAAGTTTTCCATTGCTTGAACTCATTGTGTCCAAAAGATAAATTGAATGGCATGTAAAACTGACCCGAAGATCGAAAGCTACATGAAAAGTACGGTATGTAATAAAAAGATCTAGAATCCTTTAAACCAAAGAAAACTACTGAATTCAAAAATAAATAAAATTTAAAAAAAAAAAAAAAAAAAGAGTATTTTGGGCGACCACCATGGGTTAACCAAAAACCAATTTAATGATTTAATACCATAACAAAGATAATTAAGATCGGAATGGCGGCAAATGATCACACACACAAACTCAGTCATCAGTGTCTCCTAGAACAATACAATACACAGGCTGGAACAAGACAACATAACAAGTGCAATTAGTATAGTGACCTCATTGCCCAGAGGACTGTGTCGTAATCCACGAGAAGAAAAACAGGAAGATAGGGGTGCAAAACAAATCACTTCAGACACAATATAAAAAGGAATAAACCAAGTTATTTACTTTTATAAACAGGTCATTGAGCTAGATGAGGCACCCAAGGTTTATAGCTTAAAGGGAACCTATCACATAGTTTATGCCCCCTTTGCTGAGGGCAGCACAAGCTAGTGACAGACCTGCTGTTCCCAGCGCTGTGTCCCTTATTCTGTACGATGCAGCAGTTTTAGAGCATTTACCCCTTAAATCTTATTCATGAGCAGGTGTTAGCTCCACCCACCAAAGGCTAGCCACGCCCACTTACAGTTATTCATATGTTTCTACCTATTCAAAGTAATAGGTTTGTCAGTTGAGGTGGGCGGGGCTAGCCTCCGCTTGGCCGGGTTTGAAAAAAACTGACTCTGAAGGACTCTTCTGGCTGAAAACTGCAGATTTGAGCATTAAATACACAAAAACTACAGCATCTTACAGAATAAGGGACCCAGCGCTGGGAACAGCAGGTCTGACACTAGCTTGTTCTGTCCTCAGCCAGGGGGGCATAAACTATGTGACAGGTTCTCTTTAAAGGGGTTGTCTCGCTAAGAGGGTTGCTTTTTATGTTAAAGATCTTGCAAAAACAAGTCACTTTGCAATATGTGTCCATTAACAGTGTCCTACCTATTCCGAGATATCCCCTCTTGTATGGGCTGCATCAGCTCCTCAGGTCGCTATAGCTACAAACCTGTTTACTCTCTCATGATAGGCTGCTAACACTGGTTGCTATAGCTACAGACCTGGCTTCTACTGCAGTCTAGTAGAAGTCAGTAAGCACTCCCCTGAATTCAAAATTAAACCGAGAAAACAGGACTGAGGTGAGATGAATCAATGTAGTGAGACAACCCCTTTAAAGGAAATCTATGGCCATTTTTTTTAACCAATTAAAACCAGATACCGATCCATATCCTTTTCTTCTTACGGTGCTTTCACACGGAGCGATTTTTGTGCAGAAAGGCACAGCAACTACAGCTGTACATTTCTGCACAAAAAATACATTCAAAAATTCACAAAAACGCTCCGTGTGAAAGAACATTTAGCTGTTTTTATTTTCTGATTGTAGCTCTCTCAGTTCGGTTGTCTGTATATAGTTATGGGGGCGGCCTTCTTGCCTGCACAGATTTAAACAGAACTTAGAGAGATGCATTACAGCAGTTACAGGGACACCGGGGTCTGTGAATAGGAGCAGATCCATTGACTTCTATAGGCGAGTTTGCTAGGACAGTTCTACGCCCTGGGAAGAAGTCAGTGTGCAGGGAGGGTAGAGCGTCCTATTGTCACTGGTGGACCCTGTGTTGTACATTGGTGTAACCTTTCAGTATAACCCTGACTGTGCTGATAATGAGGAGACTGCTGAAAAGGTTTCTCTACAGAACAGGAAGTGTCTGACACTATTAAGCCTAGTGGCCAAAGTGAAAACTGAAGATTTTTTTTTTTTTTTTTAAATATTGAAATCGATACGGAAAATTAAAAGGGTTTTGCCATGAAGGCATTTCATGTCTGCTTACTCAAAAGGGGGTGTGCATGATTTGTGAACCGCATATCATGTGACCCAGCAGGCTTGACATCACCATGCCTTACCACAGTGTGCTCACTATAGTCCAACAACAATCTGTTTTTGTGAAGAGCTGTGAGTAGCTACAATGTAGCTGAGTGGTTATCACTCAGTGGTTTTAATTTGGAAACTTCGGACAACACTTCATTGCACTCAATGAGAATTAACACAGCAGCTCCCCCTCGACTGGGTAAAAAGGTAACAGCACAAAAACAATAACTATACAAAACATCTTATTTTTAACTCCTAGGTTAATGAACCTTCATGTGAAAAATCTGTGCATCTTATTTTGGTACTTTAATAGCAGATGATAATCCTCCGCATCCCACAACTGCCAATCTGCAGCCTCCTCTGGCCGCTTCCCGGTAGTCTACAAACCAGTTTCCCCACCCAGTCCCATAGTGTCTCTTTCAGCTTGGAAGACGACCAGGACCTGCAGGCTCTGTTAAGCTTCCAGCAAGTGTAAAGATGATCTGGAAAAAACCCTATTTGTGGCGCCTTGTCTCCGCAGCGATACAGAAGACTACCCGTGCTGCCAGCTTTGTTCACAAACAAGCTACGAAATAAATATGGCTGCATGAGTCACTGCAAAGATGAAAACAAATCAAAGGCTATAGCGACATAAAAAGTGGCACAATGACACACGTTTAATACCGCTTTACTTCTAACATGTGCATAAGCCCTCCAGATGCATTACTGGATTTAACAATTACGTCTCTACAGAAGGATCATTATCTCGGAGTAATATTGATGGAGCAGCTGCAGCATAAAGCACATTTTATGTACAGACTTGTATGAGAAACCGCAGCCATTGATTTACTGTTTTGGAAAAACTGACCTTGCATTACTGGAAATCACGGGACAGCAAAAGACTTCTTGCTCTTTTAAAGGATGAAAGAAATACGGTTTCGAAACATAATACGAAATGTAAAAAGATAGCGAAAATCCCCACCTTCATCACTTCTATAGAGACCATTTTCTAAATTGCCCTCTATCCCACCACCTGCAGTGTCTTAAAGGCGCAAGACTCTCCCCTCTCCCAAGAAAACACTTAAGATTATTTCATCACTTTAATGTTTGTATGGTTTAGTTGCTCTTTTCAAAAAGATTTTAAAAATTGTTTTTCTGTTGCATCCAATTGTAGAAAACAAACAAACTAATATGGCGGCCATTATACCTCCTAACTGGGCTCATGGAACGTTCCTAGAATCCAATTATGCAGCAATACATCACTCAAGTCTTAGGGTGCTTTCACATGGTGCAGTTTTGGTGCGTTTTTTTGGATGCGTTTTTTGTGCAGGAAGGCACAACAATTAATGCTGTACATTGTTGCATAAAAAACGCATCTAAAAAAACGCATCAAAAACGCACTGTGTGAGAGCACCCTTATTTAACAGCAAATTAAGCAGGTTTTAGGAATAGGATTCGGCAGGGTATAAAAGGCGGTTTATATTGAGGATCTGGCTTTACTCTCGGGTGGCTTAAAAATGAATTTAAAAAATTTAGCCAGACATTTAATAACGTTCCATTCTATCGGCATTACCACCCACGCCCATTGAGATTATTGCTCATGTAACGGCGGCAGTCACGTGCCAACACACAGCAGAGCTCTAAGGCGATGTTCACACGGCGTGTTGGATCAGTTTTTAGATGCATGTTTGGATCCAAGTTTCGGACCTAAATATGCATCTAACCATGTGCAATGTATTTTTCAATGTAAAACACGTGTCAGCATTCAGATGAGTGATCAGCGATGCGTATTTTACATGCGTCTTTCTAATGCGTCTTTCGTATCCGTTCAAAGAATTGACATGACAATTCTTGATCCATTTTACACAGCAGACATCCTATTTAAAACTATATGTACGTTTCTGTTGCATCAAAAATGCATCGCACACGTTTTACGCAGCGCTTTTGGATACGTTTTTCAGATCCGAAAAAAAGAATTCAAAAAGCCGTGTGAACATCCCCTAACACTATAACTCATACATCCACTTTTAATAGCTTTCCCAGCCTTTTACAATTCATGGCCTTTTCTTATGATGTCATTTTAGATTGGTAACCATTAATGTTCAACCACTCCCACCAAATAGCTGTTTGAGTGGGCTCTGGTGCTTGAGCGCACGCTGCAACCTCTGTAATGTTTACAAGGGTTCCAGCCTGGTTCTTACTTTGTGAACGCCACACTTCAGTCCCTAGTAATAAGCCATTCATTTATTAAAAGCTGAATAGCCCCTTTTTAAAAAGGTTTTCTCAGCATGCTGTTGCACAGAACCAGCCACAGGCTCCCATTTCCTGTTTTGGTTATGGATGGTGCTAGAGCAGTGACTGGTATTTCAGCTCTGCTATTCCTAGCTTAGCCTGTTAGGCCTCGTTCACACGGCTTATTTGGGCACGGATTGGCGCCGTACTCCGCGCCGGATTTGCGCTTCAGTACGGCGCCAATCCGTCCCTGTCATTACGGTGATCCACTGCTCTCATAGAGAACAGTGGATTCCGTCGCTTCTCCCCGCTCGGCGAATCCGCCACGGGGGAGGGGGGGGGGAGAAAGTGACATGCACATTATTTACGGCGCGTACGCGCTGTAAACAATGCATTGTCTATGGGGCCGGGAGCGGCGCCCCCGCCGCACTCCGGCCCCGCCCCTTATTCACGGCGGATTTGTGAGCTCAATACGGCTCACAAATCCATCGGGAATAAGCCGTGTGAACACGGCCTTAGAGGGGTACTGGAGATGGAGGGGTCTGAACAGCGGTGCACAGACCTTCAGAGCTTCAAAGGGTTAAGGTGTGTCAGTAAGAAACAAAAAAGCTCCTGTGCTGCCGATAAGACCTCACCATCTCAGATAGAGGTGGTCGGTAACTTAGATAAGCTTATGTACACAAGCAGGAGATAAGAACTGCTGTAGCAGGAAGCAAAATGAGAAAAGCAAAGTATTTTGCAATAGTCTTTGATGACATGTTTTAAACTAATCAATGTGGTGAGAATACCCCTTTAACAATGAGGAAATATAATAGCGTAACAAGGACCACATAAATCATTGCCCAGCCAACACAATACAAACACCTCCTTTGCTTCTTAAAGAGCCCTCTTTTGATCATCTGGTTTACCTTATCCAATACATAAGAGGTACACACAACTGGTCTTATGCATCAAAACGGTCTAGCAGTAAAATGGTCTTTGTTGCCCGCAGCAACCAGAGCTCAGCTTTTATTTTTCAAGAACATTATATAAAATGGAAGCAGAGCTCTGATTGGTTGCTATGGGCAATAAAGACATGCTCACTGCTAGACCGTTTTCATACATAAGGCCCATTGACTTAGCAGCTATATCTTGCTAGCTTTAAAAGACTGTAAACACTTGCCTTGTTAGGATGTGTTCACACCTATCATTTAGTTTAAGCCGTAAGTATATTCAGTACCCAAGTATTGACAAAATGGCATTCAGACATATGCCCTGGTGTGGCCATTAGCAACCACGCTTGGTCTATTGGCTATGGCACAGTCTACATTTTTTGTCGTAAGACGTGATAAAAGATCTTTGAGCCACCATATGAAACCGTAGGCATACAGATGAATGGTAGACCCCTTATAATTCCCTATATTGCTGTAAATCAGAATAAATACAGCTGCAGTGGACCATTAAACATAAGTATAGTTGTGCTCAGGTGAGGTCTGCCAGTCATGCACTATATGAGCCTCTGATATTTCAGTTTTCCCATGTTCCCAAATTTGACAGCGCTTTAATGCTAGTAATGCTCCATCTTCATTGGAAGTGACCCAATTGGTTCAAATTAAAAAAAAAAATAAAAATTGTGTTATGGAGGTGATAAAAACTAATCAGCGCAATTAAGTAATCTACATGATGGGGCAGCTAAAATAACACAATTTCCTTTTCTGAATCTTTTCCCCAGACATTGTAACCCTTGTTCATGTGTGTCCCACATAAGCTCTCCATGGATGACACTAGGCAGATGATGTGCTGCAAAGACCGCATTCCCTTTTTTAAGGTGAGAGACTAATCCAAAAAATTATAATTTGGAGAATATAACATGAAATATAGTCGACGGGCCTACACCCTTTTTAGAATAGGATGAGGTTTTTAATTTTTTTTTCAATGCCACGTTAACATTGAACCAAATCTGACAAAGGTGTTTTGTAAGTATTTGGACGTCATGAGAGATACCCAGCTTGTAATGCCTCTATACACCACAGCAGAGACCCGCCACTCCACTTCCCAGCACTTCCATGCATTACATTAATGGGAACTGTGTGGCTCCCCCGGCAAAGAGCAGCCACACGGCAGTGACACAATACAGGTCAGATTCGGTTTAAGAATCCGGCTGGTATTTTATGGTCTTTTCAATGGTTTTGGGGGACGGTTCAGTCCGTGGTTTAGAAACTCAGCTGTACCCCTTATCTATCAACTAGCACATCTTTCACATGAAAACCAGAAGGAAGATCGTGCATGTTCCACGTTTTTTTTGGAACGCAGGCAATGTGAAAAATCCGTCCAGTGTAGACTACTGGGGGGGTTTTCTATTAAAGTCTATAGGGATTGTTGCTTGTCATTTTTGAAACGGTTTCCAAATCCACAAACCGTATGAAAACCCAACGAAAAATCCATGCGGTGTGGACTTTGCCTAAGATAACTGATAGAGGTAAAAGGCAGAGCCCACTGCAATTTACTGCCTTTTTTTTTTTTTTTTTTTTTTTTTAAGAAGCAAAGAAGAGGAGCCGTCTTCATAAAGAGTGTCTCACTACAAGGATCGCTGCTTTTTATGTTACCAATCTTGCAATAACAAGTCGCTTTGCAATATATGTCCATTAACAGTATCGTACCGATTGCTAGGTATCCCCTCTTGTATGGGCTGCATCAGCTCCTCAGGTCGCTATAGCTACAGACATGTTTGATCTATTCTGATAGGCTGCCAGCACTGGTTGCTATATCTACAGACCTGGCTTCTACCGCAGTCTAGTGGAAGCCAGTAAACACGCCCCTGAATTCAAAGTGAAACCTAGAAAACAGGACTGAGGTAAGATGAATAAATGGAGTGAGACAACCCCTTTAATAATCCATACCATTCTGGGTGAACAGAAAGCATTAGATAAATTCAAAAGAGAAAAAAACATCAGCTATTTATAAAATGCAGTTATGCTTTCACAGTTCTAATGAATCACTTACAAAACTTTCATCAACAAAAAGGATTCAGTTATTACAATTTGTGGAACATCAGTTACTCATGTGTAGTCATTGGCACAAAAACTACCGTATTCCACTTTTGTAAAATGTTCTAATCTTTGCATTTGAATGTATCTAGTATTGTGTAGGTCCCTCTCGTGCGGCTAAATCAGCACTGACCATTTGAGGTGTTGACTCAAACAGACCTCAAAAGGTACAGCCACACGGCAAGTGTAAAATGCTGGTCGGATTCTGTTTAAGAATCCGGAAGGTATTTTATAGTCTTTACAATGGTTTTAGGGGACGGTTTTGTCCAGGCGGAAGTGCATATTCTGAGTTGTTTGGAACGCCAGTAGCTTGAAAATCCGCCAGTGGAAAACCGTGCAGTGTAAACTACTGGGCGGACTTTCTATTGACGTCTACGGGGATGGTTGACAGTCTGTTTTCACATGGTTTTCCAATCCAAAAACCAGACTGAAAACCATGCCCAACGATACGTCCACATGACGAGTCAAATTTACTGGTCAGATTCATGCCCGTCTTCAAGATTTCACACGTGCGGCACCAATTCTCTGGAATATGCTACCGCGGGCGATCAGGCACATTCACAACCCTCATAGTTTTAAGAGGGCCCTGAAAATGCATCTTCTCAGTCTGGCCCACCAAGATCCCTAACTGCTATCACACACATCTGTCACTCCCTGCACTTGGGCACTCACAGGCACTTATCTGTATATGGATGTACAGTCTGGGTGGCAAGTTCATCCATTTTCATGTAAACCACCCCCTATTTATGAAACATGGCCGGACCATTGTAAACTTGGCACTTCTCACCGTATGTTTCACCCATACACCCTAATAGATTGTAAGCTCTCACGAGCAGGGCCCTCACACCTTGTGTCTCTTCTGCAAGTACTTTTAATGTGTAATGTCTTACGTTTACCCTCGAATTTGTAAAGTGCTGCGGAATATGTTGGCGCTATAGAAATAAAGATTATTATTATTATTATTATTATTATTAAGAACCGCGCCAGACACAGTTTTCAATGAGTATTTCACATGGTATTGGAAGTGGATTTAGGGTCGTATTTTTTTTTTAATCTTGGTTTAGTTAAAAAACAAGTCCAGTTAATTTCTATGTGGTTTTGGACTTGGATCCACGTAAAAAAACAAAACACACACAAATGTATGGCGTTTCTGTTTTACATGAGCTTTTCACCCATCCCCTCCAACATCAATAGTAAATTTCCACATGTTTCTTCGTGGAATGCGACCAAAGAATGATCATGGTCTAAGTTTTCAAATGGCAAAAAAAAAGGACCACCGAAAATATACATTGTATGAACTACAAAACGTATTTTCTACTAATATCAATAGGAATGGTTTACTTTCAGCTTAAGACTAGAAATTTCAGGTCAGAATCCGCATGGATTTCGCTTTGAAGTATTTGTCATGTGGACAAAAGGTGTCCTGTGGTATCAGCCACCAACAATTACCAGCAGATCCTTTAGATCCTATAATCTGACTACTTTCGAGCTTGATCAGATTGAGAACTGGGGAAATATAGAGATTAAGTCAATATCTGTGTCATGTTTCTCATGTAATGTGGCAAGGTGCACGCAACATTGAGCCTTGGAACCACTTCTGGTAGGTACTAACCAAAGCAGATCAGAAACCTCTTTATAACATCTGCCATTTGGAGATGTTCTACCCGAGTCGTATGGTCATAACAATACAGCCCTTGTCAAAGTCACTTGAATCTTTATACTTGTCCATTTGTTCCGTTTCCAACGCCGTTTCACTTTCCGTAGATCCCAGTGCTTGACCTCCATTTGCAGTGTCCATTTGGCACATTCAAAGGAACGCATTAACCAGACAGAGATCGAGGACAATCTATTTCAACTATATGTAGTAGCATCTGCTGCACTATTCACTATTTATAGACACCCCACAATAAAACTATATACCACAGTGTGTCTATATATAGATACCCACCTAGCGCTAGACATCTAGAGATCTATTTTTTTCCATTGATGATCTCTTGCTAAACCATATATATACTTTTCCATTGCTCAACAAAAGTAATGGGTTTGTACTCGCACGAGCACCTCAAACCACTGCCAAAAATGGACTTCACTTCCAAAATGCCTGCTAATTTTAGGTGCCAAGTTATCAGTCAATGGGAAGTAAATGAAAAGTTTCTCTCATCTGATTACAATGCATCTAATCCAGTGTAAAGCAGAATTTAGGTGGACTTTTCCTGGCAACAAATCAAGGAATTCAACCTTTGAGTCATGTACCTTATTTTCTATGGCCCATTTTTCAGACAATACAATGTGCCCTTCAGGTGACTGCTACACACCAACTTAAGGTCTCTGCACACTTGACAGATTTGCTGCAGATATTTTAGGTGACTGAAAACTCTTACGCGTGTGTTTTTGCAGGATATACATATATTTCTGCAAGCCCCATTCACATGAATGAAGACATTTCTAGAACAGACGCCATGTGTGAATATACCTTAATGTCATATTTTCAGGATACTTTGAGCCCAATCACAATGAGACAAATGTTACATTTAGTAAAACATCCCTGTTCCTGCTGTTAAAACAGATTCAAGTTTGTTCTATTATTAGGTGTCGGCTTCTTGATGCATTTTAACCCCTTAAGCCGAACACCTGAAAAGTAGTTAATGACCAGAACATTTTTTTAGTTTTTGCCTCCTTACGTTTCAACAGTTATAACTTTTTTATTTTTTCAATGGACACAGTTGTATGAGGCCTCGTTTTATTCAAGATGAGTTGTACTTTATGGGGGAATAGTTTAAGTTCACTTATAAATAATCGCAGATTTTTTTTTCAGTTTTTAAAAAAAATGTTTTTCATTTTTTTTTTTTTACACCATTCACATTTCACACTCAAAGAGAACCTGTCACATAGGTTATGCCCCCCTTGCTGAGGGCAGGACAAGCTAGTGTCAGACATGCTGTTCCCAGCACTGTGCCCCTTATTCTGTAAGATGCTGGAGTTTTAGAGCATTTACCCTTCAAATCTTATTCATGAGTAGGTGTTAGCCCCGCCCACCAAAGGCTAGCCCCACCCACCTGGCAGTTATTCACATGTTTCTACCTATTCAAAGTAATAGGTTTATCAGTTGAGGTGGGCGGGGCTAGGCTCAGGTAGGCGGGGTTTGGAAAAAAAAAACTGACTCTGAATGACTCTCCAAATCTGCGGTTTTCAGCCAGAAAAGAGTCATTAAGATTCAGTTTTTTTTCAAACTCCGCCCACCTGAGACTAGCCCCGCCCACCTCAACTGATAAACCTATTACTTTGAATAGGTAGAAACATGTGAATAACTGCCAGGTGGGTGGGGCTAGCCTTTGGTGGGCGGGGCTAACACCTACTCATGAATAAGATTTGAGGGGTAAATGCTCTAAAACTCCAGCATCTTACAGAATAAGGGACATAGTCTGGGAAACAGCAGGTCTGACAATAGCTTGTGCGGTCCTCAGCAAGGGGGGCATAATCTATGCGACAGGTTCTCTTTAACTTGTTAGATTAATTCTACAGGTTATTACGGTCGTGCGGATACCTAATATGTGTAGGTTTTTTTGTGTGTGTAATGGATGCACAATTATTTATTAAATATTTATTTTTATTTTATTTTTTTACACTATGTTTTACTTTTTTTAAAAAATCCTATGAAGAGATAACTTTTTCCCCCCCACTTAGTAATGTATAAGAATATTCATATATGCTAATACATTATAATCTGTGTCAGTCTGACACAGGCAGTGATCAGGACAGCACACAGTCTGCCCTGATCGCTGGCTTGCTACACAGACAGCCCAGGGGCTACTCTAGGACTGTGCAGCCATTCCCCGGGCTCTGTCTGGTCACCGAGCGTTCCAATCACCGGACACAGCAGGGAAACCCTTTGATTGCGCTGCGGTGACGAACTGCGGCAATCAAAGGGTTAAAGCACCGGGGAGCTGAGGCTTCCCCCGCTCCCCGACGCAGCGCTGGGAACAGAGCTGTGTAGTACAGCCCCGTTCTCAGCGCTACTGCGGCGCCGCAAACTCTGATGTCTGCAGCGATGTCAAAAGACGTCGCTGTAGACAAATGACCTGAAATGCCCGCCATCAAAAGATGGTGGGCGGTCGTTAAGGAGTTAAGGCTACTGTATGTCTCCACTATACACACTTTGGTCATTTATTTCAACTTTTTCGTTTTCTGAAGACTTTAATAGTAAAAAAAAATAAAAATGCTGCAAAAAACGATAGAGCAGGGTAGAAAATTTACTATGGAAGTCTGTGTAAACTGGCGGACGTCTTATTGGACTTTGTTTTTGCAGAAATCCACAGCAATTATAATGCTGTTCAGGTCTGCAAAAATATGCCACAAAAACAGTCGGTTTTTCAGCTGTTTTTATCAGGCACTGGACAAAAAAACCTCCGTTTTATGAACGGTTTTAGGATATGGTTTTAAGTGAGTTTTTTGTTCAATGCCTTGTAGACCTAGCCTATGGAAACCAGTTGATGGGATGGTTCTATGCTTTTGGCAGCTAAAATGGCATATGGTGACTCAAGGTCATCGGGAACAGTAAGGCTATGTATGCACAGAAAAACTTCCATTTTTTCAGCTTTTTTCGCTTTTTAAAAACGCTGAAAAATGATTGTAAAGAGGCCCCATAGACTTGTATAGTAAACATGTCCTGCTGTCTCCACAGAACGTCTTTTTTTCTGCTCGTTTTATTTGCTGTTCATTTTTTGAAACCTGTTGCAGGGCAGAAAATTTACTATTGGAGTTTACGTAAAGCACCAGACTTTTTTGTGTGTTTTTTTGCAGAAATACATAGCATCTCTGCAAAACAAATGCACCAAAAATGTGCAAAAAATGCTGGAAAACACACAAAAACACTGACTTTTAAGCAGTTTTTGACAGGCAGTGGACAAAAAGACCTCAGTTTTATGAACTTTTTAGGATTTGGTTTTCAGTCAGTTTTTGTCCACTGCAGTATAGACCTAGCCTTATAGTAAAAACGTAGTCTCCACAGAGCTTTATTTTTTTCTGCTCATTTCTGCTGCAGGTCATATTTTTTAAAAAAAACATGTTGTAAGAAAACAGAACAGGACAGAAAATTTACTATTCAAGTCTATGTAAACCACCGTTTTTGACATGCACTGGACGAAAAACTCAGTTTTATCAACGGTTTTAGGATTTGGTTTCAAGTGAGTTTTTTGTCCAACACCATGTAGGCCTAGCCTAAGGGTGCTTTCACACGGTGGAAGGCACAGCAATTAATGCTGTACATTGCTGCACAAAAATCGCGGCAAAAATTGTGGTACTAACCGCAATTTTACCGTGAATTTACTGCGATTTTTGTGCAGCAATTTACAGCATTAATTGCTGTGCCTTTCTGCACAAAAAGTCTCCAAAAAAAACGGACCTCTAACCCCTGATGAAGCCAGTTTAGCTGGTGAAACATGTCGGGGAGGTCAGGCATGACATTTTAAATTGTGATTTCTCACCTCTGTCTTCAAGTGTCACCCGCTGCAGAGGGTATCACAAGAAAACCTTATATAGTTTATGTCCATTAGATTAGGATTGACTGCCCAAGTAGGATGCTTGGGATCCCTTACTGGAGTTAGTAAATTACTGTATATATAAGGCTTTCCTGTTAATAGGTGGTGCTCCACCAGACTTGATAATAGAAAAGGAGTTATTCTTTCAAAAGTAGAAAGGGATAAATTGAGAGGTTAGAAATCAGGTTTTTAAATAGTGTGTATCGGGGTTAAGTGTTATACATAATAAAAGTTACGTTTTAGTTTTTTATAGATTGAGAACTGATAAAGTTTAAGTTTGCCTATGGCAAAATAGTAAATATAGTTTCTGCACAAAAGACGCATTGTGGAAAAAAAAGCATCAAAAACACACTGTGTGAAAGCACCCTAAGGAAACCATTTGATGGGATGGCGCTATGATTTTGGCAGCTAAACTGATATATGGTGACTCAAAGGCATCAGGAACACTTAAAAGCAGACTCCTCCTAAGCAGAGACCTTATCAGCCACATAATGGGACTCTCTTGTGCACAGCTTCCCCTCCTCCTTTATTTTTTGTGGCTTAACTGATGCGTTGTACTTTACTGCCAGATATTACATTGTATTAGCTTATAAAATGCCCAAACTTCATTAGCAAGCTGCAAGATCCTTTGATGTTTTTGTCTCCGTTTACAGTTTTCCTCTATGACATCCCCAAAAAACGCATTTTAATTTATTTAGGCCATAAGCAAATTTTATACTAAATGTAGATAGAAAATATACCACTAAAAATTAAAGGAGAACCCAATCCACGTAATATTCCAGAACTCTGTAATCTTAATTAAAATTCAGCCGACAGAGTTAACAGCTGCGATATGTCACCTCGCGTGGAGGACGCTCCTGCCCTGCATGGGAATGCGGCTCTGCAGAACAGCCATAAAGGTCACTTGAAGGTTAACAGCCTCCATCTCCCAGACCCAGGATGCTGTGTCCCTGCTGACTGCCTGTATTTACAGCAAACCAGCAGCAGCTGAAGAAACATCCCCAGAAAAGTTTGGTATTTACTCTAGAATGCTCTTGACCCCCGAGCGTCCTCCACCTGGTCAGTTCTGCACTGATGTAAACCCATGAACCATTAAACTTAGCAACACTTTTATGAGAAAAGAAATCTTGACAGCATTATATTTTTCTATTCCAAAATAACACTGTTTAATTGGATTCCAATCAAAAGTGACCTTGGCCATTGGTGCCTTATTTGTTCTGGATTTGGGACCAGTAGGGAGTTGTACTATAGATACCATAAGACAAGTGCACCCACTACACAGTCACCAGACGTATGTCAGCAAATAGCACCAAGAGGGCTCACGTGAGCAGAATGTGACCTTTAAAAAAAAAAAAAAAAATGTATAGATATAAAGTTTTTGAAAATCTCCACACTATAGTTTCTTAATTTGTTCAGGCATCACATATATACTCCCAACATGGTTCCCACGTGGAAATTTCCAGACTCTACCACAACGCATTACTTATGCACACGACCATACCTCAAATCAGAAAAACTGCGCCCATAACCTACAATGGGTTCATATCATCAGCATCAAAAACTGTGACATGTTTTCGGACTTATCGGGAATGTGTCATCAAAAAATGACTTTTTGTTTAACTCACATTTTTATGTTAAAAACATTATGTAGGAATTTTTGGTTATGTTTTTTTTAATTTTCCAGATCACGCAGTATTTTTTTTAACAATTCCTAAGTCCTGCAGTTTTCACTTTGGCCACTAAGCCTAATAATAGTCTGACACTTCCTGTTCTGTTTAGAGAGCTTTTCAGCAGTCTGCTCATTATCAGTAAAAGCAGGGTCAAACTGAAAGGAGACACCAATGTGTACAGATAACACAGGATCCTTCAGTCACAAGAGGAGATGTCACAGCTCCCCCTCTCCCCTCCCTTCACAGTGAAAACTCTCCTATACAAGTCTATGGGACAGAATCTGTCTTAAGAATCCTATGTGCATGAAGCTGCTGTAAAGTATCTCTGACTGCTGTTATAGCAGTGCAAGCAAGAATGTCTTCCCCACAATCATATATAGACGGCCGAATAAAGAAATCTACAATCGGGAAATAAAAACGACAGAGGAAAAGAATATGGATCAGGGGCTTGATTTAATAAGTTAAAAAAAAAAAATTGGCGACATATTCCCTTTAACCCCTTACCGACATTTGCCGTTACTCATCGGCAAAGGGGGGTTTGTTATTAAAGGGTATAAAACAACAGGTCAAATCAGCACGGGGTAGGACGAATGGCCCTTAAAAAAATGTAAAATTAAATTTTTGGAAAATTTAAAATTTTTTAATTTTTATAAAACCCCACATTTTCCCCGTGAAAAAAAAAAAAAAGACCATTTAATCAAAAAAATGCGCAAACCCTACAGGCATACATGTATGGTTTTGATTTAGGGTTTATAAAAATATTTTGTTTAAAATTTTTAAATGCAAGAAATTTTTGGAATTTTTTTTAAATTTTTGGTAATATTTTTTTTTACCTTAATTTGATTTTTTTCCACAAATAAAACAATTCTTTTTTGGACCAAAATTTCTTATCTACTTAAAAAAAACACCATTGTGTACAGAAAACAATCCCCCCCCCGGAAGTCAGCCCCCCCCCTCCCTGGAAAAACCTTAAGAGTTAAAGTTGTCAAAATTATTCAATTTAAAGTACCAATTGGGGAAAAGATTTCAAAATTATAGGGGCCTGTTCAAAAAAAAAGAAGAAAAAAATTGGCCCGGGCGGTTTAAGGGCGTTATTTAAAGGAGTTGTCTCATTACATTGATTTGTCCCGTTTTCTTGGTTTCACTTTGAACTCAGGGGTGTGTTTACTGGCTTCTACTAGGCTGCAGTAGAAGCCAGGTCTGTAGCTATAGCAACCAGTGCTGGTAGCCTATCATGAGAGACTGAACAGGTCTGTAACTATAGCAACCTGAGGAGATGATGCAGCCCATACAAGAGGGGATACCTCAGAATAGGTAAGACTTTGTTAATGGACACATATTACAAAGTGACTTGTTTTTGCAAGATCTTTAACATAAGAAGTAATCCTTGTAGTGAGACAACCCCTTTAATGTGTAAGGGCATGGTCACAGATTTGCCTATGGTGAAATCACTATGTACTTTACTAGAGGATGTATAGCAAAGGTGTTAGGTTGACAGATGGAAATTTTGCTGTGGACGTGCCACTGATGTACCATGGACCCACACCAGGATCGGTCTCGTCATCATTCAATGGCGCTAAAACACAGCTTTTAGGAGCAGAATCCACAGAAATAATGTGCATGGTTATGATTTTCACCAAAACTAGAGCATGTGACAGAGGTTATAAAAACCCACTCACAATCACTGAAAGCAGGAATGTTAAAAGATTTAGGCACAAAATATAAGTCCATAAAGTGTGAACACACGCCTATGATGGCATTTATACTTTTGAATAGAAGTCTAAGTGGAAGCAGCAAACAAAGGAACATGTAAGGCTTATGGGTCCATTATTGTGCCCAACAGGGCATCTGTGTGATGCCATACGGTGCACGTGGCAATCCCCTAAGTTTATGAACCCTCTGTGTCCCTCACATTTACAGACAAACACATCCATAAAGCTAAAAATCCAAGCTCTCAGCTCACGGACCAAGTCAAAGTGGTATAAACAAGTCATATCTCCCCAAAATCCCCATTTACAGTTCAGTCTAAAGAGGTGTTCTCCCTGTGCCGTTTCATAGAGCCCACTCTGCACAGCCAGCTTCAGGCTCTGCTTTTTCAAGCGGAGTCTGCTAGAGGACATTAGTAACAGAAGGGTTTAAACAGTAAGGCACAAGGCTACAGAGCTCTAAAGGGTTAAAGCTGATCATTAAACCTCTATTACAATGATTCATCTCACCTCAGTCCTGTTTTCTTGGTTTTATTTTTGAATTCAGGGGTGTGTTTACTGGCTGCTTCTAGTCTTCAGTAGAATCCAGGTCTGTAGCTATAGCAATCAGTGCCTGCAGCCTATCAAGAGAGATTGAACAGGTCTGTAGCTATAGTGACCCGAGGAGCTGATGCAGCCCATACAAGAGGGGATATCTGGGAATAGGTAGGAAACTGTTAATGGACACATTTTGCAAAGTGACTTGTTTTTGCAAGATGTTTAACATAAAAAGCAATCCTTGTAGTGAGACAACCCCTTTAAGATATACAATCTTATGTGCTGCTGAAAAGCCACAGCGGAGAGTGACTTCACGGCCAGGCCTGCTAGAGCAGAGAAAGGTGGTCAGTAAACTAGGAAAGGCTGTGTACACAAGCGGGAGATGAGAACTACTCTTAGGGCATGTTCACACGACTGATTTGGCCGCGGTTATGGCCATGGGTTCCGACGTGGTTTCCGCGGCCAAATTGCGCCTAGTTTATCAACATGGTTTCCTATTGGAAACCGCGTTAATATTTACACGCCGCAGGCGGTGCGTGGCTGGCCCCCTGCCTATTAATTTGCATGGGGGCAAACCCTCTCCGCAAGCCGCGCCCAACGTGTCGGGAGACGCGAGTTTGCGGCGAGGTTAGGAAGAGGTTTGGCCGCGGGAACCGTGGCGAAAGCAGCGGCTGAGCCCACGGCCAAACCCGCCGTGTGAACAGGGCCTTACTTTGAAATAAAGCAAAATCAGAACAATGTATATGATAATATTTATTTACATTTGACATTTGACTACATGTTTAAAGATAATTAACATGGTAAGTTCTGCCCCAAGCTGACAGGAATACCTGCGCTATTTGGGGGTCCATTTTACACAATCAAAAGAGGGGAGAAAAAAGACCAAAAACACATGCACACATACTAGGAGGTATTAGAAGTTGACGAGAACCATGTTTAATGCTTAAAAATTCCCATTGGGCTTTAACAACAAGGCATCTCTACAGTGTATAAGGCTGTACACTGGTTTGAGAGAGAACAGTTCCTTTCTTTCCAGAAATAGAAGTCGGAGTCCATAAGGACGAGACCCCATCTCTTCATATATAGACTGTAGTCCCTAATGTTAGTCATACGGCTACTAGTAAATGTTATATAAATGCAGCAATGTGTGTCTTTTGCATTAACAAGCGGCAGGCATTTATAGGAAATTGCTCATGCCGTTCTGTCATATACTGTGGTGCGGCCCTTTGGAAAATCTTCAGCCCTCTGCAGCATGAGCAGCTCAAGTCTTAGGGGACCGAGCCACACCTTACAGCAACAAGCCAGGGACTCCACGTCTACAAGGAGAGAAGGACCTCCACCCCTGCACTGCGCTCCCCAAGGGCTAGCCCAGTTTTTACTTTGGAAATCAGAGACTTTTTAATAAACATCTTAAATTTTGCTCTCATACTTTAATTATATCAGATGGTAAAATAGTTACGTAATGTAATTGAAGGATAACTGAACATCGGGTCAGTCACATAACCCACACAGATCAGGAGACTCTGGTTTTATTGTACGGCTACATTCACATAACACTTTTCATCTAAGTTTTGCATGTACGGCAGGAGATCTCCCAATGTACAGGCTAAAAGTGTCTACTGGGTAATTATCTATCATATCGTTTCCTCCCATCAGTATTCTGACATATACTGGCCCGACAAACGGGGCTGTGGAGTCGGCAAGCCAAAGCCCCGACTCCGACTCCTCAATTTCCCAAACCTCCAACTCAGACACCCTCATACACGGCGCATGTTTAAGTGATAACTTTACTGTAGTAAAATGGTAACATCAGGCTTTTTATCACTTTATGATACAAGAATCAAGCTATTTAGGTAGAACAGACACTGACAAGCAAAAGGGTAACAATCTTTTGAATGTGTAGAAGAGACCTGGGATCAGATTTTGGTCAAGATATGCTTGATTCTGATTCAGAGCAGAGAAGGATTCAGGTAGTGCTGAAAACCAAAGGCAGATTTCCTTAATACTAACAAAATAATACAAATTAACATTTTGATTTTTAGGAGCAAAACAGTAACAATGCATTTACATGACAAGAATCTGCAGCACTAAGCAGATGCTAAATACTTGCAAGTCACATTTCTGTATAAGATAGGTAAGATGACTGTATATAAAATTGCTCTTTGCACTGCATCAAACTAACTGGACCGACTTATTATATATTTTGGGAGTCGGAGTCGGTCCATTTTATGACGACTCCAACTCCGACTCTAACTCCTGCAAAATAGGCACCGACTCCTGCAAAATAGGCACCGACTCCTGCAAAATAGGCACCGACTCCTGCAAAATAGGCACCGACTCCTGCAAAATAGGCACCGACTCCTGCAAAATAGGCACCGACTCCGACTCCACAGCCCTGCCGACAAAGGTTATCAGACTATTTTGGCCTCCAGACTAATATAACCCAGTAGACACTTTTACGGTAGCATGTACATTGGAAGATCTCCTGACGTACATGCAAAACTTAGACGAATAGCGTTGTGTGAACGGGGCCGTACTCACTTTTGTGAGATACTGTATTATAACTTTTCATGAGACAACACTGAAGATATGACACTTTATACAATGCAAATTAGTCAGTGCACAGCTTGTATAAAATTGTATATTTGGTGGGACCTCAAAATAACTCAACACACAGCCATCAATGTCTAAACCACTGGCAACAGAAGGGAGTACATCCCTAAGTGAAAATGGACAAATTGTGTCCAAAGTGTCAATATTTTGTGTGGCCACCATTATTTTCAGAACTGCCTTAACTCTCTTGGGCATGGAGGTCACTAGAGCTTCACAGTTTGTGGCCACTGGAATCCTCTCCCCCTCCTCCATGATGATGGAGCTGGTGGAGGTTAGAGACCTTGCTCTCCACCAACTTCCATTTGAGGATGTCCCACAGATGCTCAATAGGGTTTAAGTCTGGAGACATGCTTGGCCAGTCCAGCACCTATACCCACAGTGGTTTTGGAGGTGTGTTTGGGGTTGTTATGTTGGATTACTGCCCTGTGGCCCAGATTTTGGAGGGAGGGATATCATGCTCTGCTTCAGTATGTCACAGTACATGTTGGAATTCGTGGTTCCCTCAATGAACTGTAGCTCCCCACAGCCAGCAGGGCTCATGTAGCGGCAAACCATGACACATCACATTTGCGTTGGCATATCCCATGTTGGAACATAACCATAAACACGCCTGTGGTGCATCTGATAGACCTCAATAACAATGAATGGGGTGCAATGGATTTCTATCATGGTTTCCCTCATTTTTCTGGAGAAAAACAGCACTGCATTTTGCACTATTAGTCAGTCATGTCTGATGGAGTCTGTGAAGAAGCAGCTTATTGTAAACACCAACACAGATGTCAACGAAGCCTTAAAGTATGTTCACACGGTGTTTTTGGATCCGATATTGGATCCGTGTTGGATCCAAACGTATCCAACACGCAGCTCCATGTTTGGATGCGTGTTGGCTGCAGCAGGATCACACCCTATAGTTTTAAATAGGGCTCTTGCTGTATCTTTCGACCACGTCAATTCTTGGAACGGATCTGAAAGACGCAATGAGACACGCATCGGCGATCACTGGTCTGAACGCCGATGTGTGTTTCAAATTAGTAATGTAAATCTCATTGCTATATGTTAGATGCGCGTTTGGATCCGTTTAGGGTCCGACAGACGGATCCAAAGTATCGAAAAGCGTATGCATCTTACACAGAGTAAACATGAATATATTACACAGGGTTTACATGTGGGTTATACTATTCTACTGTGCAAGAAGGGATAAAAAAGGTATACACAAGAAGAAGAATTTCAAACATGTACATTACAAGGCTGTACAACTAGGCAAAAAACATAACATTTTCACAGAAAGCGTCCTTTAGCAGAGCACTGCTGTGCTCCATTATAACTACCATCAGCTCATACTGCTATGGCAACAAACAGACTAATGCATGAAAAAAAATGCAGACCAAAAAGGGAAGGAAAAAAAAAAAAAAAGCTTTAAAGCAGTATTCTCACCACATTGATCAGCTTTGAACATGTAGGCAAAATTAAATAATGATGATTACCAATTACATTGCTGTTCTGATTTGCCTTCCATTCACACGGTGTATTTACGGGGCGTAAGTTGGCACATAATTGTGTTGCAATACATCCCACAAATATGGTAATTCATAGCTCTCATTAAGAGCCATGATTGAGTGTCGCTCTCAGCGCTTTAGGAGTACGAGCTGGCCAGCTCATACTTAAAAAAAAAAAAAAACTACGTACTGCAGTGGCTACAGTACATGCCGTAATACACCGTGTGAGCATAACCTTAGAACAGTTCTCATTCCCTGCTTTTCATACGGGTTTCCTAGGCTACTACGCCACCTCTCCCTTCTCTAGCAGCCTTGGCAAAAATTGTGACCTCACTCCCTGTTGTGTCTTATCAGCAGTAAGAGCGCTTCTTACTGACAAACTTTAAACCTTTAGGGTATGTTCACACGGGTTAATTTCAGTGCGCATTTCACCGCATATTTGTGCTCTAGTACGGGCGAGATGCGCGCCGAAATTAAGGTAAGCCTCCTCTCCCCGCTCGTACAATACGATCGTATTGTACGCGCTGGGAGATAAGCGACATGTCAATTACTTGGGGCGAATACGCGCCACAAGTAATGAATGTCAATGGGGCCGGCGGTCCTCACACGCGTATTAGCGTGAGCTCCCGAAACACACGATCGTGTGAACATACCCTTAGAATTCTACAGCCTTGTGCCCTAATGTTAAAACCCCTCCATCATCAACATCCCTCTAACAGGAATAGCAGAGCTGAAATGTCAAGACACTGCTGTAGAACCGCTCACAACCTGAACAAGAAGCAGCAGTCTGAAGCAGGCTGTGAAGAGCAGGCGCTATAAAACAATGAGAAACCCCCTCTAATTTCCCACTTTGCTAGGGCTGGTGCACATCACATCCTCAGTCCAACCTTTATTCTACTTGTGTCCTGACCGGGCCATTTAAAAGCTAATTCAAACAATTCAAAGCCACAGTATTCACATAAAGAACCCTAATTAGGAAACAGCTGGTCATTGGGTGATTGAGAAACTTAATTTGTGGGAATGAGCCGATTACTTGGAAGCTACCATATGACACATGACAACAGCTCATCAGACCCCTACTGACTGATAACAGCGGATAGGTTGAGCCAAGAGTTTTACCTATTCATTGATTAGCTTTAAACATGTAGGCAAAAGTAAATAAGGATTATTACCACATACATTGCTGTTCTGATTTTGCTTCTCTTCGGAGCTAGAGCAGCTCTCATCTCCAGCTTGTGTACAGAAGCTTCCCTAGGTCACTGACCATCTCTTTGCTGCTACAGGCTCTAGCAAATGTGTCTTAGCAGCAGAGAAGTTCTTGTTTATGTTACTGACAAACCTAAAACCTTTAGCGCTCTGTAGTCTTCTATCCTGCTCTTTAGACGCCTCCATCACTAACGCCCCTCTAACAGGCTCAGCTATGCATAGCAGAGCTGAAATGTCAGTTACTGCTATAGAACCACCTACAGCCTGAACAGGAAGTGGGATTCTGGAGCTGGCCGTAGCCCAATGTTAACAAAAGAAAACTAAACCATCTATTAATCAACTTCTCACCCTAAGCACATACTGGCATTTAATTTTCTAGGATTTCATTCTCAACGTCTCACGTTTACTAACCCAATATAAAATCTCATATTACTAATGATGACCTTCCTAACACAACGGTAAGAATACAAGTACGGCGAGAACCGTTATATGTTTACCTGCAGAAAAGGTCATATCTAATCTGTGCACAAAAAAGGGTGCTTTCACACGGTGCGTTTTTCAATGCATTTTTTGTGCAGTAATGTACAGCATTAATTGCTGTACCTTCCTGCACACCAATCGCGGCAAAATCGCGGTAATTACCGCGATTTTTGTGCAACAATGTATAGCATTAATTGCTGTACCTTCCTGCACAAAAAATGCATTGAAAAACGCACCGTGTGAAAGCACCCAAACTGAGGCACATTGTAGAACCAAGTCCGCTCATACAGCATTGCTGTATAGCGATTACCCAGGAAGCAAAGCTAAACTTTTTTTCTCTGCAATTGGTAAATTAAGAGAGATTTATGCTGAAGAGCTATAGGGCCCAGTTCACACATGGCAGAATAGTGGCTTATTTTCTGTGCAGATTTCAGAACCAGGGAACTGGAAAGAAAATCTGTCTAATCCAAAAGAGATTTTCAAAATTTCACTCACAAAGAAAGCTGCGTGGATTTTCAGTGATGGTGAAGGGATTTTAATCTGCAGTAATCCTGATAGTTTCTACCTCCTTTCTGGCCACAGCAATGTTATGCTTTACCTTATACAACATTGCGCCCTTAGACGGCATCAGGAGATCGCTCACATCCCTCTTCTTTTGCCTGGAGAAGTATTTCTGCATGTAATCATCAAGCGGTTTCGTATGGTTTACCACTGCAAGATTAATGCAACCTTACAAGGTAGTGACTCACCTTAGAATGGGATCAAGATTTGCCCAAACATCTCCTGTCCTGGTCACTACAGCATAGCTCCTACCTGAGGTCTAGATGTAGCAGAATTTTTCCACTTTGGGTTTCACGTTACCCGTTCTTTTATTAGCATGTTATCTGCATTGAAAATCTGCAGCCTTAAAGGGGTCTTCTCACTACAATGATTAGCTTTCAACATGTAGTAACAGGGAAATCAAGACTTTTACTCAATACATTGCTCTTTTGCTATTGCCCTGGTCAAAAAATGAGATTTTATCTGCTCTGAGTGAATACAACTGTTTCTAGTTTACCATCCATATTTCCCTTCCTGATTAGACAGAGGACAGGGAAGGACATCAACATGGTTTGACAGAGCAAAGTCTTGATCTCTAACAAGATTAGGTTGTTTAACTAGCACTTGTTTTCACTCTTCAGAGGTCTGAAGCTTTGTTTCCCGTCTCCTGCAGTCATCTTAAGGGCCGTTCACACGGCTTATTGCAGGGACAGATTTCAGCCGTATTGCGCGCCAGTCCGTGCCAGTCATTACGGTAAACCACAATTCTCATAGAGAACTATGGATTCCGTCTCTCCTTCCCGCTTGGCGTATCCGTCGGGCGGGGAGAAAGTGACATGCACATTATCCCGGCGGGATACGCGCCGTGGATAATGAAAGCCTATGGGGACAGCAGGCAGCGCCCCCGCCCCTTACTCAAGCCGTAGTTGCGGGCGAAATTTGTCGGGCCTTACAGTTAAAGGCTCAGCTAGGAAAAGCAGAGCCGATATGCTAATCGCTGCTATAGAACAACCCACAGCCTGAACAGGAAGAGTTTGAAGCTGTCTGTGACTCAGCATTGTGATAAAAACCATTTAAAGGGGTTGTCCAGTTTATAATGTTTTTATACTGCCTTTACTCATTTAACAGAAAATCCTACAATTTTCTATTAACCATATAGCAAAAATTCTGCTCCTACACCTCTTTTATACCAGCAAAGTAGGCCTCTATCTAGAAAAAAAAAATGGTACAGCCTACATTCCTGTTCATAGTAATGGATGCCATGAACTAACCGTATGAACTACACAGTCATGTGACCCCCTGGTATCCAGTTAACAGTAGTGTATGGAGGAGCAGAACTTCTCCATTATTACGACCTCCAGCAGAGTACTATCATGTGACCACAACACAGGTCATGAGACCCTGGTATCCAGGTAACAGTAGTGTATGGAGGAGCAGAACTTCTCCAGTATTATTACCTCCAGAAACGTCTTATGATGTGATCACCACACAGGTCATGTGACCCTGGTATCCAGCGATCTGTTGAATATGGAGGAGCAGAACTTCACCAGTATTACTACCTCCAGTAGTGTATTATCATGTGACCACCACACAGGTCATGTAACCCTGGTATCCAGGTAACAGTAGTGTATGGAGGAGCAGAACTTCTCCATTATACTACCTCCAGTAGTGTACTATCATGTGACCACCCGGCAGGTCATGTGACCCTGGTATCCAGGTAACAGTAGTGTATGGAGGAGCAGAACTTCTCCAGTATTACTAGCTCCAGCAGTGTCATGTCTGGCAGTTTACATGCTGCTGCACATTCTTCTCTCCGTCTCATATTTCTGTTTTTTGGGTTTTTTTGGTGGGGGGGGGGGGGGGGGGGGGAGGGTATGTTACAGTTAACTTTATGGACACCATGAGATAGCAGATGTATAACTAAATCCAGACAGTGAAGAACTGCTTAAATAACCATATTAATAATAATTATTACAGTTATTCCTGTGCAGTTACCCTATGTGACCCTGCTGCTACCTGAATGCCAGGTCACATGATGGATGCCATGTTTGGTCCTAAGGAGACATTACTATGGGCAGGAACGTGGACTGTACCTTTTTTTTTCTGCATTGGTGTAGAATAACTACATGAGCAGAATTTTCAATACAAGCATATAGGAAAATTGTCTATAAACTGGACAACCCGTTTAAGCCCTGCCCATATGACCATTATTCCATTTCAGACATGGTTGGCACTCGCTAAGATAAGCCATCAATGTCATAAAGGTGCAGATCCCATCGCTAAGACCCGCACGTATCTCGAGAACGAGCCCCAAAACCTCTTTTGAATGGAGAAGTGGTAAGAACTATCCCACTGAAATCAATGGCGCAACGAAGGGACTAATATCCACTTTATATAAACTTTTGTTGGCAAACTTTTTTTCTAGAAACCCAATAGATTTAAGGAGTAGGTGGGAAGGAGACATTGGCCCTATAGAGCCTAATATTTGGGAGGAGATACTGAGGGCCATACCATTGATTTCAGTGAGTGAACAGCATCGAATCTCTCAATTATTCTTAATACATCGAGTTTACAGAACTCCTCTATTTCTGCATAAAATTGGAATTCGGGCCTCTCCTCTGTGTAATAGGTGTCATGTGCACCCGGCCTCTCTGATGCATATGTTCTGGCATTGCCCTAAACTAGAGCGATATTGGATTTTTGTTGTACAATTGATCCAGCGTATTTTTAAAATTAAATTGGAGATGAATCAGTTGGTTTGTATTTTGGGATATGTGGAGACAACGGTTTCAGAGGCTGGGGAAAATCGCAATTTTCTAGATTTTATTTATGGCAAGGAATTAATAGCAACAAAGTGGCTGGATGCAGAACCTCCTCAGCACAGGGTTTGTTAAAAGTAAATTTGGGGCTGATTGCTCTGGAGAGAGGGGTTTTATTATAAGAGAGGAGCCAAACTTAAGTAATAAAAAATATGGGCTAAATGGCTGGATACTTCTGGTCTTGCTGCACCGAACTTAGTTAGGAAGAGGGTGTTGGGGATCTCGGGTAGAGGTTCCTGGGCTGTGTCTATGGCAGTTGTGTTGGGTGGAGGCCGTCGACAGCCAGGTACAATTTTTATTGTGACAAACTGGGTGTTATTAATATTGCATTGCTATTTGATTGTAATGGATATTTACTGCTCTGAATTTGGGGATGGATTTGGGAGGTGGGCCTGGGTTGTGTTTTGGGGATACAAGTAGAAATTTGGTCTTACAATGACATATACTGCATTCTGTTTGTACTACTTTATATCTGACCAATAAAAAGTTTATGGTTAAAAAAAAAAAAAGAAATCAATGGCGCACTCAGCTGTACTCAGAACTCCCACCAAAATCAATAGAAGAGTCCTGACCACCTCTCCATTCAGAAGAGGTTTCGGGGCTCATTCTCGAGATAGGTGCGGATCCCTTAGGTGGGCCACACATTGATGGCATATTGCTAGCATATTCTATAAATGTCTGAAGTGGGACAACCCATAGCAGATTGTCCTGTTTCTGTGGCAATGTATGCAGTGTTGACATGAAAAAGATTGCGGAGTTGCTGAAGACTGGGCAACCAATGAATCCTGTCACACAAGTGTGAATATAGCCCAAGGATACATTTACACGCTGCAGATTTGTTGTAGAAATTTCTGTGACTCAAAGTCAGTTCCATTCGTCTGAACAGGGTTGTTTTTACTGATAGAACATGGATTTCTTCAAGTCCCTATAACATGAATGGGGCAATCACAGACATTTCTGCAACATTTCCACCTAGTATAATAGACCCGTCGGTGATTTTGGTGCAGTTTCTTGGATGCAATACTGAATTACCTTATTAACAACAAGCTCCTCTCAATTTCCTAAATTGTTTAGAAAGGTGTTGTGTGGTTGTACAATAATTCCATATGGACTCATTACCCTGTTTGGAGGTAAAGATGGTGAGGGTATAGTCCTAGGCACTGCGCTTACAGATTTATGACTGGACTGTTCTGTTCATATTATATTTAGGGGTAAGGGGAAAGTTACATGGAGAACAAAATTCCCAAAATATAATATATTGTCATAGGAAAACTCAGAAACAAAATGTGACAGGTTTTATTATGCGACCTATGGTTGTATATCATACTATGTATGGAATTGTGTTTATTCTCTGTCTCTGATTTTTATTACATGCTTTAAAAAAAAAAAAAAAATTGATTACAAAATAAATTAAAAAGGTTTGGCGCGGAATGAATTATTTTGTGGATTACAAACACAATAAGGCCTCGTTCACACGGCTTATTTCAGTACATATTCACATCGGATTGCCGATAGTAAATAAGTTCTGAAATCAGTGAAATCAGTTTCAAATAAGTGGCACTAAGTGTTGCACGTATTTGTAAACGATTTCCAGACGGATTCACAATCTCCAATCATTGTAGGTGGGGAATCCGTCCGGAAAAAAATTGAATGCACATTGTTTTTCCGTCCGGATTGCCGTCGTCAATCCGGCACGGAAATACGCGTCGTGTGAACGATGAGCCGTATTTTCTATTGAAATCAATAGAAAATGGGCTGTTACTTGTTTCTGACTGATTTGCCGACGGATTGACGATCGTCAATCCGTCGGCAAATACGCGGCGAAATAAGCCGTGTGAACGAGGCCTAATTGTACACTTTTCTACACAATTTAGGAAATTGAAAAGAGTTTGTTGTAAATGAAGGCCGTGCAGTACTGCAACATCAAAACCACACCAAAAAGGCAACGCGTGAAAGCACCCTTAGGGGCCGTTCACACGGCTTATTTCGGCGCGGATTGGCGCCGTACTGCGCGCCGGATTAGCGCTGCTGTACGGCGCCCATCCGTCGCAGTAATTACGGTAATCCACGGTTCTCATAGAGAACGGGGGATTCCGTCGCTCCCACCCGTGGCGAATCCGGCGGGCGGGGAGAAGCTGACATGCACATTATCCAGGCGCAATACCCGCCGTGGATAATGTAAGTCTATGGGACCGGCGAGCCGCGCCCCCGCCCCTTATTCAAGCCGGAATTGCGAGCGCAATCCGGCTCGCAATTCCGGCTTGAATAAGTCGTGTTAACCGGGGCTTAGGCTATGTTCACACAGTGTAATCGCGACGCGTACAGTACACGATGCAATACGGCGGGTGTTTTGGGAGTCGCACTGACCAGCACGGGGTGGGGGGTGGGCGTTACCGGCAGCCCGCCGGCCCCATAGACATGCATTACTCGCCACGAATAATTGACATGTCACTTATCTCCCCGCACGTACAGTATGATCGTATTGTATGTGCAGGGAGACTAGGCGCAATCCATAGTTCTCTATGAGAGCTATGGATTACCGCGATTGCGGCGCGCATCTTGCCGCTTAAGCGTAAATACGCTGCGAAATGCACAAAGAAATTACGCCGTGTAAACATACCTTAAGGGTATGTTCACACAGCGTAATGTGGCACGTACTGTGAGCACTGCAATACGCTATGTGTTTTTGAAGTACACGCTGGTTAGCGCATACATCTAAAGTGCGGGGGGAATGGGCATTCACTTCTATTATCCCCACCGAGGGACATGTCACTTCTTTCCCCTGGTTTTCAATACGCGCCGGGAAAGACGGGCGTAATTCTTAGCTTTCTTTGAGAGCTATGAATTACCCTAATTGTGGGGCACATTTCAGGCGCATTGCAGCGCAATTACCCTTAGGGTAAGTTCACCCGGCGTTTTTGGATCCAAAAACAAAGTATCAATGGGCTCCATAGCGCATGCAACAGCAAGGGGCGTGTTTGGATGCGTTTTTGCTGCAGCAGGATCGCACCCTATAGTTTATAATGCGACTTTCGGATCTAGAATTGTCAATTCATAGAACGGACCTAAAAAGCAAGTAAACATGCACTGGCGATCACTCGTCTGAACGCCGATGTGTCTTTTACATTGCATGCAATGTGAAACACACCGCTCATTGCTAGATGCGTGTTTGGGTCCGATAGATGGATCCAAACATGCATCTAATAATGTAAGTTTTACATGGACTGAACACACTGAACATACCCTTAGGCTAGGTCTACACAGCAATTAGAAAATGCCACCCAAAATCTGATGGCATTTTCACATTGCTGGACCATGCTGCACAGTCGCCGCTTTGCGAATTTTTTGATTTCGGATTATCGGTGACCTATAACATGGGCTGCACGGGAATTCGACAGCGGTCCGGCGGAATATACAACATGTTCTATATTCTGCTGGACGGTTTTAGGTTTTGGAAACCCTCAGCAAAAAATCCAGTGCTGTATAGACATAACCTTAGAGATGTAATACATCTATGGACTGTTAGATTCATGCAACCGTATTACTTCTTTTGTGTGCTACTCATCAGCCCCTTGAATTTCTTCCCTGGTCATGTCCTGTATTTGAGGCTGTGACAATTACCTCATGTTCTATGGGACCAGAGGAAGCGTCGTATCTAATTGCATATTAGTGTGCAGAGCGGAAATGCAGGCTGCTGACATGAAGCAGACAGCACTGAGTGGGTGTGAGAGTGGGCACAGGGAGAGGAATGCATTAGGGAAAGCAGCAATAGGGTGCAAGGAATCCTCTAAATTACAGCCTCAGCTCTGTTTTAAACATCACTGACAGATATATACGTACATATAATGTCGCCAGTAAATGAATGAGCTGTCCTTCTCTGTCAATTATCTAATGAAGACAAGAGCTGTCCATTTGGTGTTACAGCATATGTACATCATGGGGGGATGGTCTGCAACTCAGTACCTCATTCTTTGAGCTGCTGCAGGGGAAATGTTCTGGCTAGACAAAGCTTCTGCAAAATCAGTGTTTTTCCCATGGTAAACCAGGGCCCATGATCACTGCAGTATGCCACCATGGCAAGTAGTTGCCTGTATGTGTCCATCAAGAACTACGATAATTGCCAAGCTGGCTTCAACTTAAAGGGGTTTCCCATAAAAAAAATTAACAAAAAATTACACACACACACACATATGAAAATTATATTATATTGGGGTCAGAATAGTACAAAAAAAGAAAAACTAATACTTACCTAGCTGTCCCCTGCTGCTCAAGACCATGCTCAGACTGGCCCACAGAGGAATAGGGGAAACCCCCAGTGGGTCCTTGAGCATGGTGGACCTAAAGTTGCTTTTTAAAGGGGTTTTGCCACGATGTAATGTTTGAACGTGGGATACCTCCAAAATGGTTAATTTTAATCACTTTTCTTAAATATAATTGTGATTAAAAAAAATGAAGCCTGAGAGAGCTACAGGCTTCTTACCTGCCCCTAGTTACTTCTAACTTCCTATTAGATACGACCTGAACGAGACTTGCTGGCTGGGCTTTGCGCAGAAAAAGTTTACTTATCTGTAGGAGACTGAGCTGCAGAAGCTTTCAAAGCACCGGGTAGAAATTATGTTGTTTTTTTGTATACAGAAAACCACTATTTGTATTGTATTATCTGGAGTAGAGTTTTCCCTGCTTTATCGATGAACATAGAACCTGAAGAAGCTTTCAAGGCTGCTTGTGGGAGAAAGGGTGTTTGGTCTTTTGTATTCAGAATCCATCAAGTTGTAGATTGATTATTTGAGTGAACATTTTCATCACGATTCCCTTTATGCAGCTTCTTGCTCTGGCAGTGGGTCTCCTCTCAGCTTCCATTGGCTTGTTTACATTTGCTTCTGAGCAGATAAGGCACTTCCCTGGCAAAAACCCCTTTTACTCCATATACATTTCTCGAGAAAAGCAAAAAACAGAGAAAAGTGCATAAAGCTAGAGGCCAGAGTATAGGAAGCATGTACAGTCATTATAATAGCAGTTACGATGGCTACTAAAATAAACTCCACTGTTTGGCCCCATAGAAACTCAACTGGTGGCCCCCCCCTAGATTCAACTTCCACCCCAGTGGGCCCTAGGCACCCCAGTCCGGCACTGCTCCAAACCATGTGCTCCTCTCAACCTCTGGGTTCCCATCCTAGCACAGAGCAACTCTCTATTTACTTACAACGGAGCACAAGCCCATTCAGCTTGTCAGGACAAGAACCCGGGCGTCAAGAGGAGCGGATTGTCGGGGGCTCTGGAGCCGCAGGGGACAGATAGGTAAATATTAGGTTTAATTCCATTTTGTACCATTTAAAAATTTTTTTTTTTTTTAATGGACAATACTTTTAAAAGTGGCTGTCTCAGATGAGAAAATTCCTTTAATTACTCTGCCAAGTTATTTCTACGAGAGGAAACAAATATGGCAGCCTCTTCATATAACACGTGGACTAGAACCCATTTTTTTGTACTCCTAGAAGGCAAAAGGAAGGCAGCAATAGATACAATTCTCTTACAGATGTCCGGTAATTTTATTTTCACCAGATTTTTAATGTGTATATAATGGTACGAGACATTGACCCTCAAAACCTAAAGTAAATTCAAAAGGACTCCAAGACTACCCTGGTTCAGTGTGAAGTAGCTCAAGTCTCGTACAAATTCGCCACCACACACAGAGCTAAACTTGTGATGTCAGTGTAACAACATTTAATGTCACCGCTGCTGACAGCTGCCCCTCAGACAAATGGTAGGGCGCATTCTTCAGGCGTGGAATGCCCGTGACAACTATGAGAAGCATTTAGCACGGAAGTCCTGCTTCATACATCATTCCAATCAGACACGCTATCAGTTTTCAGACAATAAGCCCAGGTTCAGGTAGGAGCCTGTGTTGCAAATTTTGTCAAAAATTAAACACAAAAAAAAAAGCTCAACTTTTTCCTGTTTCGTTGTAGTCAGTGGGGTCACCATTGGAGTCTATCATGTAAAAGATAAGTCCACCAATATTTCAGTTTTTAAAAAAAAAAAAAAAAAAAAAAAAAATAAAAAATATTAATATAATTAAAATGCCACATTTTGTGGACTTGCCTATAGTATGTGTACAGGCACATATATTGGCACCGTTTTTGGGGTGGATTCTGAGTGTAATCCTGCCCAAAAAAAAGCATCAAAAGCGACTGGAAAAAGCCTCCCACTGATTCATATGTAAAACCTGTGCCGTCGTTCACTCGCCAATTTTATTTGCATCTTTTCATCGTGCCTACTAAAAACTGACATGTCAATTCTTAAGAGGCATTTTCCACGCCACCCATCATAGGAGGCAGAAAATATACCTCGGAAATTCAGTGCCGGATTCCATCGTCTTTACATATCCTAAGGGTGCGTTCCCATGGCAGAGGACAAATAGCGGTCGGTTTACATTCCCAAGCACAGCTTCCGTCCGAAAACCCGGTGGAAGATTGTGCTTGTAGAATGATTTGCGGGTGGAAAAACCGCCGGAACCGGACGACAACCCCGGTCGAAAATGAGCACATGGTGCTCCTATGGAAAACCCGTGCACAGGTTTTCCATAGGAGCCCGTTGTGCTCATTTTCAACCGGTTTTTCAGGCGGTTTTCAAACCGCAAACCGTCTGAAAAAACAGCCGAAAACCAGTGTAGTGGGGACATGCTCTTACTCACTGGGCCACATATATAAAAACTGTGTAATGATTAAAAAAAAAAAAAAAAAAAAAAACCACTGTCTTTGTTGCCCATAGCAACCAACCAGAGCTTTTATATTTTTATACTGCTCTAGAAAAATGAAAGCTAGCCTCTGATTGGTTGCTATGGCCAACGAAGACCTTTTTTTAGTGCCAGTCCCCCAGGCACCAAGTTTTTCAGCAGACAAAGTTTTTGCCGGTTTTCGCCAGACCGTCTGACAAAAAACCGGCCCGCAAACTACACAAACCAGGCCGCTATGGAAATCCGTGCAGGTTCTGAAAAACATTGAACATGTTCATTCTCTTCCGTCCGGGCTTTCGGACGAAAAATAATGAACATAATCAATGGAAAAGGGGGGGGAGGTGCTTTCCTTCCGCTCATCGCGAAGAAATGTCGTCCCCCGGCGACCGTGGGGACGGCACTAAAACATGAAAAATACCAGTCGGATAAACTGACTGGTATTTGTCCTTTGCCGTGGGGATGAGCCCTTACTGTTATAGTTTTGATACATGAGGCCCACTCTCTGTAAAATTACAAAACGAGAAAGAAGTCAGTTCCAGAAAACATAATGCAGTGCCGTAATATGTACCTGAAAGTTAGTAAGAGCAATCGAAATTTAATCTGGCAGCAATACATTTCCACTGCACTGAATCTGTGTTGCCAAAACCTACTAAAACAGTGCTAATGCAAGTTAAACTATAGTCTACCAATCTAAATATAAAATAGATAAAACAAAGAGGTAATGAAATTAAGAAAAAAAAATAGTAAAATGTATATGTAGCGCCCTATAAAAGGCTGTTTAATATTAACCAAATTAAAACTACACAACAATTTCAGGGGTTTCCACACAAGACCATACGGCACAGAGCTTATAACCGGTCCCGATTAAATCCGATCGCATAATGTGCTGTGTTTTTGGGGCCGTGCATACGGCCGCAGGGGGACGGCTTTCTCTGCGGTTTGCGGAGAAAAGCCCTCCCCCCTTCACATTGACCTGATCATGTTCCGCCCGAAAACCAGGCGGAAAAATGAGCATGTTCTATGTTTTTCGGGCCGCCGGCAGTCTAATAAACCATCCGTCAGAAAATCCGTGCAGCGGGGACTGCTGCACGGATTTTTCATAGAGGTCCGTGATAGAGTTTCACAGCCGGTTTACAGACGGCTTTCAAAACCGAAAACCGTCTGAAAAACCTGCCGTGAGGACATGCCCTAAGAATTTTTTGCAATTAAATATTTTCTCTGTCCAGATTTTGCCCCTAACACCAGCAACATACTTAGACCTTGTTCTCAATGAAATCAATGTCCTATTGAACAAACATGAAATTTATGAAGAAAAAAAAAAAATTACCTGCAAATTACTGACGCGGTTCACATATTGATTAGACTGGACGTAAATTAGCCCCATTGAATGGGAATAGTCTACAGCCATAAACACTACAGCCACATAAAATAGTCAAAATTTGCACCAGAAATCCAAAAGGATATTGTCTCAGATTTCTGCCATTGATCCACAACTAATTTTCCAGATGGAAAAATCCATCATGTGAACAAGGCCTTATGGGTAAGATGAGAAGGCTTTTAGAGAGGATAGAGTCTCAGCCATGCAAGCAAGATAAAAGGAAGGTCTCTTCCATGACGAACAATAGACAAATTTAAAACAAGAAGCATCATGGGAGCCTCAAGTAGTCCCCATCTATTGCTCAGTGGGTATATAATTCTCTTGGTTATACAAAGCTTAATTGGGCACCCATAGCCTTTTTCTGAGCCCTACTACACCTTAGTATAAAGTAGGAGGCCTTCAGAGATACCATTGGGTCCTCTAGAAGCCTAGACATGACAGCAACATAAAGCAACTTTTACAATGTTTTAATGTTAAAGGGTTGACTCATTCAAAGTTTTTAATAAGGAACGCAATTAAGAAATAATGCTGCTTTGCTCGTCCACTTCTTGGTCAAGCTGTCTGTAATTAATATATGAGCTCCATGTATCCAGACTTCTGCTAATTAGATAAAATCTCATGCTGTCAGAAACCAGGGGAAGCTTCAGAAGTTAAATTAAACAGCAGTAAATTACCTGCTTTTGTCTGAAAGATCAGATAACAAACAAGTTCTCACTGTCTGAAGTTGTTGAGCTGTGATGATGACATCACTTTCCTGGCTAATCAGATAGACAAACAGCACGGGTGGGGGGGGGTGGGGAAGGAGAGGAGAAGTACACAGGTCGGTCATTTGAGGAACCAGAAGAAGAGCAACAGAAGGTGAATAAAACACTTTTTAGCTCCTTAACAAAAAAAGAACACAATATATATGGAAAACATCTTTATTTAGTGTTCCCAACATGTTGAAAGCTAATCTTTGTAGAGAGACAACCCCTTTAAGAGATCATGTCCATAGACCAATTACAGATATATGGCTCATGCAGAAGTCAAAATCACAACCCTGTACATGAGCCGTATACTGTCTACAGGACGTAATTTTCCTTGTCTTCCAGGACAAAGCTTGGCCGCTATGGACAACAAGGCTACTGCTCCCTCGAGTCTCTAAATGGCAGATAACTAATGAATAATATATAAGAGCTACGTCATTTCCAAAGCAAATGTAGCATCCAATATCCCATGCAGGCCCATGGTGTCTAAGCAGAGGACACACATGGTCAATCGATAGTTGACAAAACCAGTGTTTTAACCAGTCAGCAGCATTCATATACACAAGGACAACCACCGCTACACAAGGATAATCCACGATACGACCCGTTTATGACTCTACATAACGACTCGTCCATAACGCACTGCAGATATCCTCAGTGAAACCTTCCAGACCAACATGACCCGTTTTTTTTTCTAATGTGGTGAAAAGACATAATATTTCAACAACAGCAATCCAACAAACCATCATATCTCTACTAAGTGTATGCAGTGCCCAGCATGGCCTAAATACATAATAGACAATATTATATAATTCAGATATTTTCCTCAATCTTCCAATGCAAGTACATTTAAGAAGTTCTCCGCTTTGGAAAATCTTTAATTGTTAGGCCACGTTCACCACGGCTATTTCCTGGGCGTATTTACGGACGTAATTACGTCCGTAAATACTCCTGAAATAGTTTCAAATAATGACAATTAGATTAGCATGATCTCAATTGTAAAATACGCCTAGTCATTCACACGAGGCGTAATTTTTCGCGACGTATTTAACTGGCGAATACGTCGACAATTTCAGTCCCCTAGTCACTTATTGATGCGTAAATTTAATGCAAGTAAAATCACCATAGTAAAATGCATGGGGAAATGTATTTAACGATGTTAACATACGCCCACATTTTGTGAAACACGTCTTTGAAACGAAATTCGGGACGTAATTGCGGAACGTAAATACGTCCGAAAATAAGCCCCGAAATAAGCCGTGTGAACAAAGCCTTAGGGTATGTTCCCACACGCCGTGTTGGGGGATCAAAAAAATGCATCCCAAAAGCCGCAGCATTAAATTGAGCATCCAACACGCAGGTGAGCAATTTTGGATGCTCATTTTTTTCTGCTGCGTCAAAACGGATCAGAATTGACATAACATTTCTTATGACCGGATCCAAGAGACGCAATCAGAAAACGCATGTAAAACCACTATCCTCTAAAACCCGATGCGAGTTTTACATTAAAAGCGATGTAGAAAATCGGCTGGTAGATTTTTTTCATTATACCAGTTGGTTTTTGAGGGAATCACTAATGGGGACACTGGGAAGATTGCAATCCTCTTAATAAAACCACTGTATACTCTTCTTTTTTCTGTGAGTAAAATAGCACAAATGAATAGTTAGGGGTAACATACATATTAATTGATATAGGCATGTGAACGAGAATAATACCCTTTAATTTAATTTTATGGGTTAGTGCGTAGGAAAAAAAAAATCACATTTCTTGAAACCCTGGGTGGTTGCGTTACTGTTAAAGGGGTTTTGCCAGGACATGAATTATCTGCTAAGAGGCAATTTTAAACAAGCCAGGCTGAGCTGAGAGAGCGAGAGACACAGCCAGAGCACAGAGCTGCATAAGGGATCGTGTGAAATGTTCCACATCAAATAATCAAACTCACCACTAGTGATTCTGTAGTACAAAAAAGACGAACAACTTTCTCCACAGCAGCTTTGAAAGCTTCTTCATGATCTCGGTCTCAGATAAAGCCAGGGATTCCCTACTCGATAACACACTACAACTAGTAGATTCTGGTATACAAAAGACAACATATTATTCCTACCCTGCCTTGAAAACTTCTTCAGCTTCCCTTTCTCAGATAAGAAGCTCTCTCTGCGCAAGCCCGCCAGCAAAGCTCTTGCCAGGTCGTAGCTAATAGAAGCTTAGAATAACTAAGAGCAGGTAAGGGCACCTGTACTCTCTCAGGCTGCAATATTTGCAATCCACATATATTTAGAAAAGTGATTAAATACCCCTTTTGGAGGATCCCACGTCAAACATTAACATTGTGTAAGAACCTTTAAGGTTATTAATGTTCCCAGTATTACATAGATTTTGTTAACTGTGGTATGGTCCACTTTTCCTCATGGTTACTGAGTATTTTACATATTTTTACCTTTATACTATTTGGAGACCATGGTACCAATAGAAGAGTCCGGACTTGTTCTAATGGGTTACACAATCTTTAACAGTCATCTTGTATAAAGCAAAGTGAGGACAATCTATGTAATAAGAAAATGCTGGATTACTTGATATTTGACGATAACGGTTGTATTGGTTGCTATGCCTTTTTTTATGGTATGGCTTGTTTTCTCTGTTGTATAATGTACCGAATAAAATATATTTAAAAAAAAAAAAAAAAAGCAACGTAAATCGCACTGCACATTGTTAGATGCGCGTTTGGGTCCATTTAGGGTCCGAAACACGGATTAAAAAATGGATCCAACACGCCGTGTGAACATCCCCTTAAAAGTCCTCTGCAAATAAACAGATTCCAAAGGGTTCCCCAGAGATCAGCTGTAATCTTTGGAGAAACCATGCTCCAAGTTTTCCATTTCCCTATTGCGCCACCACAGGGGAAATTAGGCACTGCACAGCCCCTGGTCAAGTCAAGGGCTTGTCCCGAGTAACACAGGACAGAACAGGTCCGACAGACTTGGTAATGCCTCTCACCAACAGATGAGGATCCCGAGAAGAATTTCCTAAGAGGACGTATGGAAAGGGGTTTTCTAAAGTTGGCCAAACCCTTTCACAATAATGGTCTTCAAGTAAAGGCAGATCAATGACATAAGCGACACTCCTCCTCTAGGATATATTCATAAGTTGTGGTTAAGAAAAAACGCCGCAAAATATATAACTCGCCCCTTATTGGGGGAGAGGGGTTTCCACGCGTACCAGGTGTGGTCGGGTTATGGAAGTTGTAGACATTTATCAGGAGGCCACCAAATCCGGCCTGGCATTGCTCAGAAGCTCCCTTCATATCGCACAACATACCGGGGGCATGCTGCAAATTCCTATGGCATACCTGAGAGCCGGTGGTAAGTTTCCACTAGTATCCTCTCATAGGACAAGTACTAAAACAAATCCATCCTGTGAAGCAATTAGCAATGAAGTAATTATAGAGTCAGGAATGCCAAAAAGTAAATGGGTTCCTCAATGCAGACCACAAAATCAGATCTCATGATGGTGATAATGATATATCCAAATATAATATATTAGCTAAAAAGCTCTTCAGAGTAGGTAGGTCATGCGGATCCTCCTAAGTACGAAGCCAAAAAGGTACAAAACGAAGGCCCAGTTGCATTGTATGCTATAATACATTCAGTAGACGTTGTCTTCCTATATGCATTACTTATATGGATGCCATCGGAGTTGTGCCAGGAATTTCATACATCCTGCCACGCCTGGGAACTATTCTGTGTAGCCACTACCTCGACACATGTATCCCCCTTACATTCCTACAATCCAGTTAAACAGGTGCAGAATTCCCCAAGTAGCATTGTTTTGGTCAAATACAATCGTTCTCTAGTCTTCAGCAGAGACCTTGGTGCAATGAGCTCTAACTTGGCCCCTTGTCAACAATAACTTCATGCAATTATGCCAGATGTGGCTGATAAAGAGACGGCTGTATGATGGAGCCCGTGCCTGCTTCTTATGGATTCAGATCCAAGGGAAAAAAAAAAGTTAATTTAAGACATTATCAAAAAACCTAAGTACATCCGCAGATCCCCCCACCTCAATGCAAGCGAGTGCGGCTAGCACTGATCCGAAAACACCAACCCCTATCACTCAAACACCGCCAGACGCAAAAGGGTTAATGTCCTAAACCTTAGGGCTGAATGCATCTCCATTTGACCGCATTAAATCTGCAGAACTGTAATTAACCACCCCCTCCGCCTTCATTACAGGGACAAGCCATGAGCTCCACAAGTGCAGCCTTCCAGATATTACAGCAGTAAATCAAGGAGATGTTCACCAACCGGGCACAGCTTGACCAAAGGGGGGGCATTAGGCTATAAACATCCCCTCC